>PVLC010000763.1:116930-179326 GCA_004027655.1 Graphiurus murinus
AAAAAAAAAAAAAAAAAAAAAAAAAAAAAAAAAAAAAAAAAAAAAAAAAAAAAAAAAAAAAAAAAAAAAAAAAAAATTGCATTAAAACCACATTAAAAAAAGAAAAACATCTATAATGGTGTTTTTAAGAGAAAGTAATGATCGAAAGGCTTTTGCTAAAATTGTATTCTGTGCTAATGGCCTATTACGATAAACATGCAGACTGTTTTTGCAACTTACTGGAGTGAACACTAAACATGTTTGGCCTATATCGTTTCTACCAAAGTATTTAAGTGACTATTTCGAGAGAGGTTTGTCTGAAATGATAGAGCAAAACCACTTGCGCATGGTGTGTTTTACTACGGCTAGAATTTCTACCGCCGTGTCCCAATGAAGACAGGACACATCTTTCTTGACAAATGCAGGATTTAGTTGAGTTTTTTTGGTTGTTGTTGTTGTTGTTTGTTTGTTTTAATTTGTTACACAGGAAATCTGAAATTTAGTCTGTTAACAGTTGCTTTCAGAAGAAAGACCACTTCAAATTTGTATAAATGTACAAAAATTATACCCAGCAATCACTATTTTAATTTTTGACAATTTTATTTTTCCCACCAAAGTAAGTAGTAGTAAACTACCTGCCACGGAGATCCTAAAGATATTTGAGGAGCTTTTTCTATGCTTCTTATGACTGACCTTTAAATTCCCTTACCCACTTTTTCATTTTTCATGGACTTAACGTATACTTACTAAATATCATCTTAGATTGTGCCAGTTGGGTACAGTCATACAGTGAAAACCCCTTTTATTGAAGACATAAACCCAAATATTAAAAAAAAAGAATGAAAGAATCCAGCAGATATTTATTAAGCAAGATGAAAGTGAAATCACAAACACAGGTCAGCTTTGAAACTTGTCGGCTCGCTGGTCGGGTGGTCCTGTGGACGTAGCCTGTTGGAAGTGGACATTACTTTCACTACTCCGTTGGAGATGACTTACTGGAGCATCGGATAACAAGCAAAGTGACTTCAGGGCTACACAGCACAACACTTTGGGGACTTTGAATAGTCAAGAAAATTAGCTTAGTACTTCAGGTAAAAAATGCTACTGTTTATGGGCAATTAGCTATAAGACAGCCGGTAAGCTGAAAAAAAGTATATCTGTCTTATTTCACCATTTCTTGGAGATTAATGATAATCTAAACAGATTAAGGCCTTAATCTTTAATCCAGGCAAATCATTTTGTTTGGAGCAAAAAGCATAAGAATTTATTAGGGATTACACAAGAGAAAAAGTTGTGAACATTTTGTCTGGTTTTGGGCTGGAAAGACAGCTGAACAAATTTCAACAAGCTGAGAGAAGTTTTTTTTCTTTTTTTCCCCTCAATTTACGAATTTTTTTCTTGACATACTGATAAGTATATGCAAAACCACTTAAATCTAAAAGAAAAAAAAAGATTCATTTGAAAAGGATACTGAGAATTAAACCTAATGGAGATGAACAGGGCTGCATTATGAAAAGGACTTCTCCCTTATCTTTCCCCTCTCATTCTTGTTTTGTCTTCTGTTTTTTGGCTGTGCAAATCTTATCTATTCATAAAACAGGTGTAAGGTTCTGGGGGTAAAAATAACAATTACTTTGTGGGCCCCAAATGGCTGCTTTGGAAATTATTTCTTCAGCTCATTTCAAGTTTGGGAGAATGTGAACATTCTTAACCATGAAGTATTTGAGGAAATACGTATCATTCACTTCTCACAGAACCATTCTCTTAAAAAAGAAAAAAAAGGAGGCAATATTCAGATTTACATGCATGTTCATAATAAAGCTTTGTTTTAAAAACCCACTCGCATTATATTCAGCTTAAATATTTTGGCCCCAAACCAAGAATTCAGGTATCACATTTAATTTCCATTGTAATGCATATATTGGCAGGACAAAAAATATATATGCAAATAGCACTGGGAAATACTGTTTCCTGTACAAGTGATCAAGAAAAGAACGTACAAAGGAAAACCCACCGCACTCAGTTTGCCATCGAGCAAACGTGGTTAACGTGGTTCACTGTGCCTGTGGGAAGTGAGATTTGTTGAGAAGTATTTCCATCACACAGAGAAAGAGAAAAGAAACAAAGTGTGATTAGCCCTCAAGAAGGGACCATGTTCTCGGTTTTATTTCCTTAATTATCATTTAAATAATCATTCTCCATCATTTCTGTTTCTAGAACTTTCTTCTTTATCAGCGATTATTGAGGCAAGGGAATGATATTTCAAGAGGGAATGACAGATTTTAGCCTATGTGTCATATAGTCTGAGCTGGTAATTACTTAAAGAGATGAGAGTATGACATATTAAACTTACAAGTGTTCACTTTTTGAACACTGAAATAAATGGCAGGCAAATACAGAAAAATAGATAATCACCAGTTCTCGGGTTTTTTTTTTTTTTTTTAAATCAATCTCTTTGTTTCTCTTCTTCTAGAAGATTCTACAGGCATATGTTGCTATGATTGAAAGTAACCTCACTACTCAAACACCATCATAGCTTCACTGTATGTCATCACGATCACCTCCGTAGACCCACACTCAGATCTTTGCAGTGCCAAGAATTCATTAGTGATTAAATCCTTAGCGCCCGTGGAGAAACCCGAGCGGCAACGTTTACCCAGAAACCAAATTCATCATTTTTAAAAATGATCTCAGAATGGTGGCAACACTTTTTCAAATTAACCCTTTGGAAAATTTTTACATGATACCCAAAGGCACTAGTTCACATAAGGGGTGTGGCTGGAAAAGCTAAATAAAGCTATTGGGTAGGTACAGAGCACACACACACACGAAAGGACATTAAGAGGGTAACTGTTAAGCTTTAAAGTTATTTTTAAAATGGCACTTTTCACGTTGGTATAAAATCAAAGTGCTTGAGGATGAAATTTTTATGCATTTTTTTTAAAGCTGATCTTTAACCCCCTGAAAATAGGGGGTTAAAATGAGAACATCGATAGAAGCTAACTCCTAGTGGCAATAAGTCGTGGATGTCACTAAAATGTTGTGTCTTTTTTTTAAAGTATTTTTAATGCTGATAGACTTGCTTTATCTATCTGTGTATCATTAGTGAGATTTCTCTTCCATGATTCTTTACTAGAAAGTTACAGCTCATTTAAAATAGCTGGTAGATACAGAAAGCATAAATATACAGTAAATTTAAACACTGATTGTACTAAATGTGACAATACAAAGAAGCAAACAGAACACAAATGGTAACACAATAAAACTGTATTACATTTGTGCTTCAAATATTACAATACATTATATACAATAGTCCAAAATAAACATCTCATGCCAAGTGACACAAAAACAGATAGCAAGCAAAAAAATTCCAGCAATATATACATTACTCTGTGTGTGTGTGTGTGTGTGTGTGTGTGTGTGTGTGTGTGTGTGTGTGTGTGTATTTTCCTTTAATAATAAACA
This sequence comes from Graphiurus murinus, assembly GCA_004027655.1. NCBI lineage: Eukaryota > Metazoa > Chordata > Mammalia > Rodentia > Gliridae > Graphiurus > Graphiurus murinus. The sequence goes on from PVLC010000763.1 coordinate 120,375, forward strand.
TTCAACTCTGAACTGGGGCAAGTTTACTACATACAGATGCAGTCCGCCTTTTATTCCATATAAACCATCCTGCTTCCCTAGATCTACGCTATTCAGTAGGTTCCTGTGTAATTCTTATGTACAGGTGGAGCAAAAAAGATAAAAGAATGTAGTGCTTTGTATTCTTAACGGGGCGACGGCAGGTCAGCGGACCTGGGGTGCATAGCCTTCTTTCATTAAACCTTCCTCGTAGTCCGTCTGGCAAAGGATCATGTTATTCTTTAGGAAAAACTTGTCCCCGACACAAAATCTGCAAATATTAAGAAGTAAATCAATAAACAAAGTGTACTCAGACTATTTCACTCAGTTTTATAGATTTGAAGATTTATTTTCATAAAAAAATAGTTTCACCTGGTAATTTCCAGAATCTGAAAAAAGCATGGCTTAGGAATTTGCTTTCCTCACCAAAATTAAACCATTTAATTCGTTTGATAAAACACCACACACAACATTTGAAATTCTACCTTTGCATATAAAAATTGTAGGAAGGTAAACATTCCAGGTACCAAGGCTGATTTTCTTTCTTTTCTTCTTTCTCTCTCCCTCTTTCTTTCTTCTACCACATTAGAGAGAGAGAAAAGAAAGAAGAAAGGACTGATCTCTATTTACTCATTAAAAGGAATCAAAGAATGATAATACTTCTGTTATAATTATGGAAAATTTTATCATTGACCACTTACCCATGTAATAAAAATGTAAAATGCATTAAAATAAATCAAGGAATTAGAGAATAGCCAATTTTGAGGGTCCCCATTTAGAGCTTCCTTTCACTCTGTTATTAACATGCGAGTAAAGTCTCATAATTTGGAAGTGCTCATTCTGAAGCGAAAGTCCCCTAACTTTACTGTGGGACTCCAATGCTGAGCTTCTTTCCTTTGCTTGTGACAAGTTCCCCAACTATGAAATTGTAACTGTCATTTCTTGGAGCCCTTCCAATTAAGCGGAAAGGAGTAACCTGAATGAACTACTTAATATTGGTGTGATAAATAAAACTAGTTTTCAGTCGCTAATTATGCATTTTATTTTATAAAGCATTATTCAATATGCGAGACTGTGATTTTTTTTAATAAGAGCTCTTTTTGTATAATTTCACAATCGGTGACACTTTGGACACAATTAAGGTCAGAAATAAATGCTTGTGCTGTTTCCAGTACATTTAACAATAAAGTAACTCTGGGGAGATCTGTATATATATTTAATTGTAACAATTTAACCTTCAAACAGTGGTGTTTGGTAGAGTTGACCCAGTAAAACTCCTTGTAATTATACAAGTTGACCTCTCTGCCCTTTGATAGTGGTCACTCTTTATCAGATAGTCAATTTCCAATGATGTTCAGGCAGAAATCTTAGAGGATAGATTAAATTGTGTCCTTCAGTGTTTTCTGAAGTTGAGGGTTTAAATGAGGAGCAGTTGGACTGATTTACATTTGCAAAGATTGGAATGCTAGACAAACAGTGAACCTATTTATTTTCCAACTGGGTAGCTTTGGAAATTTATCCTTAGATTAGCTAAGTAGATAGAGGGGAAAACAGTGTAATAAAAAAAGTAGATTGAAAAAAATTAGCTTTCTTCTTAAAAGAAAATTGGTCTGCTTATTTGTGGAATTTTCTTTTTTTCCCCCCAAGATTACTGTTTGCTGGATGGTGTGCATTCAAAAGACAGACCCTGGAGTTGACTGGAGCCAAAGCTACTGGATACAATTAACATTCAAGTTTGGGGCTGTAAGTATATTTTCCTTGTAAACTGTATGCTTTCACTGTTGCATTTAAAAATTAGTGCTTGAATGAACCTGTTTCTATAGACATTCTGGCCACAAAGATATATTGAATAAATTAAAATCTTCTCTTGCTATACTGGCTTCAGTAGTCAAATTAGATGCTTTTTCCTTCATGTGAGATTATACAAAATAGCATGCAGAATGCACTTGATTACTGTTTAAAACAATCAATTTATATTACTATTGAGGTTAATTTTCACTGATAAGCTAATAATAAAACATCATTTCATAAATAGATTTAATTATGTTCAAAGTGAGATTGCTGAATCACATTTTTTTCTCAAAACCAACTAATCTGGAAACCCTCTTTCAACTTCATACTGTCTAAAAATTTGCTTCTGTTTCTTATGGAACTCCAAAATCCTATTAGCTAAGAATAAATAAAAAAACATGGTTTTCTGTGATGTCATCATAGCATGTCATATCATATCAGGCCATTCTTCCCTTTAGAGCCCTGGAAATTCAGAACATTTTCTTTGTAGACAAAAAAACCCAAGGCTTCTACCCAGAATTTTTAAAAACCTGCCCAAGTTTCCATAGATTAAATCTGTATGGTCAGAAGAAGGAGTCCCATCTCTTTGGATTCAAGATCCATGGCTTTATTTGGGGATAGAAAGCCTGTGTACCACAGTATAATGTGAAGATTGGATAGTTATACAAGCTTCTGTCATTATTATTCCTTTGCATAACTTTTAAAAAGTTTGTGTATCATACAATGAGATGATAGATATCTCATAGCTCTTTGAATGGAGTGGGGGCGGGGGAGAGGGAGAGAGAGAGAGAGAATACATTTATCTAAAATATCCCTATCTGAAATATTGTCACTAATATGTTGTCAAGTGGATAAAGCACATTTTATATGCCTTTCAATTTATACTTAAAGGTCAAGATGAAATAGAACACGAGTGGGGAATGTCGCACTTACACATATAACTCAAGTAAAACAGACTTGACAGCTGTGGTTAGGAGCAGATTAAGATTGGTCTGCAATGAAGATCGGCATCCCCCTTAGAAAGCTTTCATATGTAAACAGGGAGAAATTAGAGAAACAGCAACGCAGGTACTAAATGCTTAACTAAATAATCTATAGCTGTGATTTTTGCAAGACCAATTTCTTATGTTATGTAACAGCTTCTCATGAGATTTAGCATTTGTAGGAAAAAAAGTTATTACAATGGTGATGGCCATAGGATACTGTAAATATAGATCAGGCTAAAACTCTTAAAAGTAAACTCATAATCTTCCTTGTTATCTAATCCTAATTGCTGTGGTACCGTTAGTTCAACTACTTTTACCATTATCTGAAAAAAAAAAATGTTAAGGCACAACAACAACAAAAAAAAGATGTCTAATTAGATTATCAAATTATCTAACCTTGATGTTTTGGAATTAAGACTGCATTTAGTTTCTAGATCTTTTAGAGTAATTCTAGCTGACTTCATATGGTCTTGGAGAGTCGAGGAACATAGGACATAAGAATGATTAAAACATCTTCCTTTTAAAATATGGGGCTTAGAATAGTTTTGAACAGGTTATCAAATGCCTATGCCAAGAAGCTTCCGTTTGTAACATACTTTTTTAAAAAAATGAAAACGTTTCCCTGAGGCTAATAATGGCCAGTTATAACTAATTTCTATTTCTGAAACACTTTACAAAGATGGAGGGGAATCCCATGTGTATTTCCAATGTCTCTACTTTCCAACTCAGTGTCCACAGAGCTTGAAGAGGGCGGCTTCTCCCCTGCACTGTTGTCGGTAAGAGGTACAGCTCCTGCACCCCTCTCACCATCATGAGCTTGTGAACAAGCTTACTGTCTCATCCACTGATCACCCAGCTGTCATTACACATCTCCTTCCTAACACTCCGTCTGTCTCAAGCAAACGCTGCCCAGACCCAGAATCCTGCTCTAAATCGCTCCAAGTCAATCTTCTTTTAACCTCGTGGTATTGATTCACATTCTTATGCTCCTAATCAGAAAATAAAATACTCCTTTTGAAACAGGCCTGCATCCAGAGAGTGGAACCCGACTCTGAAGCCTCCAAGCGTGAGTCTACCGCTGCTTAGCTGTGCAGTCCTGGGAGAGCCACTTAGATTTTCAGTACCTCAGTTTGCTTCTTCATAAATGAACCTCATCTCAGTACTTCCACAGGACCACCTTGAGTATTCAATGAATTAGTTCAACACTAAGAACAGTGACTGGTGTATGATCAGCCCTATAAAGAATTTGCTGTTATTGTTTATTAGGGGGGATCTTTTCATTAATAGCATAGATGGCCAGAAATACTTCTCCCTTTCTCTATCTACAAAATTCTAAATATTTTCTTTCCTTTCCCTCCTGCGGTATTCTGCGACCTCCTGGTTTTTCCCGAATCACTTCCTTATTGGCATATCACTTACTGCGGCATATGAAAGTTTCTCATGAGTCTGTAACAGGTTTCCCAACCTGGACAGCAGCTCAGAGGCGAATGGCCATGCAGTTCTTTGCTCCTGACTCCTGTGCAGGGTCTCTATACACTGCCCTACTGCTTTAGGCAAGTGTCAGCAATTACAGGTGAATATCATTTTAGGACACAGTGGATTTACATAAGTGCATGTGAGATGAATAATTTGAATTTGTAGTTATTTTGACTTTAATTCAGTGATGTTATACCTTCCCACTTCATCTCCTCCTGGTCTTTTCTCTCCTTGTCTACATCTCTACCCAACTCCAGATCTCTCAGCATCCTGAGCATCTCAGAGCTGCTTTGCGTTTTCTGAACACCTGAAGGGTGAAGGGCGTTCACAGCTCCAGGCCTAGGCACGCCATGCCATCTGCCTGGAAAATTCTTGGACCAGAGCTCCTTAGCCCCTCATCTTCCAGAACCCCATCAGACACAACTTGACATCCCAGCTAGTTCCAGGGAGTTCTTTCTTAAAACTCAGCAGGTGCGCTTGGATGCCTCCCTAAACTTCAAGGACAACTCTCTCTTCCCCTCAGTTTAGATCTGTGGGGCATTGACTATCCTCTTCTGTGAGTCTTTGATGTCTTATCTCTTGCATAGCCCTGGACACTTCTAAGAAAGAAACTAGATTTTATTCACCTTAGTTCCACAGTGCTTTTACACTTTAATAAAAGAAAATGAAATGTCATACAGCTCTTCAATTTGGTGTGATTTCATTACAAACAAGCATGTACTTTTACTTTTTTTTCTTACAAGACCATTATTTAATCTACCTTCCCTCCCTTCCTTCCTTCCTTCCTTCCTTCCTTCCTTCCTTCCTTCCTTCCTTCCTTCCTTCCTTCTTTTCTTCCTTTCTTTCTACTGGGGATTAAATCCAGGGGCATTCTGCCTCTAAGCTACACCCTCAGCCCTATTTTAGTTTTTATTTTGAAATAGGGTCTCACTAAGTTGCTGAGGTCCTCGCTAAATTGCTGAGGCTGGCCTCCAACTGCAATCTTCTTATCTCAGCCTCCCAAGTAATGGGATTACAAACATGAACTGCTACAGAGAGCTACTTTCACTAAATTTCGTAAGGAGAAGCGACTTATTCACCTTTTAGAAATGAACCTATTATATAGATTTTTCCAATTCTCAATGAGATTCAAGTTATCATAAAAGAGACTCTAAATAACCTCTCTCTTGTTCTAAATAGTTTTATATTTTTAATTCAGGATTCAAAGTTTTTAGCCATATCCCTCTAAAGAAGAGAAAGAAGGCATGGACAAATAATAAAACCAATCCTGAAAGGTCATTATTATTATGTTATTATTACTATTTTTTCAGACTAGGTCCTTTCTTCTTCTTATTCTTCTTCTTGGTACAGGGGAATTGAACCCAGGGACATTTTATTTCTGAGCCACACCCCAACCCTTTTATTTCTTATTTTAAAACAGGGTCTCTCTCTAAGTTGCTGAGGATGGCCTCTAACCTGCAATCATCTTATTTCAGCCTCCCAAGTACTGGAATTATAGGTACGTACCACCACACCACTTAGATCTTAATGACATTTTGATTTAAAGGTTAAAATTACTGCTAAATAAAATTTGCCAACATTTATAATTTCACAATTTCAGAGGTCAATAACATTTGCTTAAGGGAAAAATGCCTATAAGTTACCTCTGTAGATTAGGCTTTTCTTGGAAAGGTGCAAATACTGTGGCCAGGCTTTGGCTACTGGAATGTCAGGCTTCTGTGAGATATGGCTTTGCTTAGATGGGTTTCCCAAGCAAACCTCAAGGTAAAAGGAGGAGGCCCTATATTGAAAGCCTTCTGTATTCAGGGTAACAAAATTTGTCTGCTTTGCTTGACTGATGAAGATTAGCTGACTTCTTGCATTAAGGAAGTTTGTCTTGTAGGGGCCAGAGTGACAAGATAATAACTAAGTGCTAATTGTGCATAACCAGCACTAAAGATATGCAACCCCCTTATGGCATGTAATAAATGAAGCAGACACAGAAATATATGAGGTGCTTTAATAATGATACTAGAATAGTATTTTGCAGTAATAAGAATGTGAACAGTTTTAGAGTCCAAATTTAGGAGTATTTGTCTTTCTTGACTGAGTTCTACTGAAGGGGACAGACTTAATTGTGAAGGCAACTTTTGGTTTTAGTGGTGAAATAAAATTGATACACGATTTGTAAATAGCATTAACCTCCTGCAATTACTTTGCATCATAATAGAATTTGGGCTGAGTCTAGCCCTTAAGTGATGTTTTCATCTTCAGTGTAGAATGTAGGTAAAATAGATAAGCCTGACCTGATAGGAAAATGGACACAGCCCATCAGCAGATGCTTCCTTAAAAGAAGAAACACAAAGGGCCACTATGAATCAAATAAATTCCGGTTAGAAGTTAGAATGGGCAACCATCTTTCATCCCTAAAGGTGACAAGAGTTTTTTTTTTTTTTCCAATAATAATTCCCAGTTAACAGAGGAAACAGGAGGAGATAAGTACATTTTGTACAGTTCTGGTGCGAGGAGATTAACTGATGAAAATTTTCAGAAGAGCATCATGAAAATGTTTAACATAAGCCTTGAATTGTTGTGTTCTTTGTCTAATTAATTACGTTACTGTGTATGTATCCTGACACAGACTTGAGCGTTTGCTTGCTTTTTGAGTCCATACTGCATTAACAATATAAATATTTTTGAAGAAACAGTCTATAGATCAAAGTAGAGAAGACTTGATTTTTGTTTTGTTTTACTTCCCACCCCACCCCTGGTACTGCGGATTGAACCCAGAGGCCCACTGGCATTGAGGTACACCCCTTAGCCTGTTCTTTTTTTGGGGGGGGGGCAGGTCTACCTAAATTGCCCCAGGCTGGCCTCAAACTTCTGATCTATCTGCCTTAGCCCCCCAAATCACTGGATTACGGGTGCTCTACAGGGGACTTGACACAGTAACTTACTATGTGATGCTCTATTTATGAAGCTAAAAGTGAAATAGCCAAAAAAATCTTAAAATAACTTAAAAGCAGGAAAAAGGCACATAATATAAATTAAATAATTAATATAAATTATTATTGTGCACACCTGTAATCCTAGTACTTGAGAGGCTGAGACAGGAGGATCTCAGGTTTGCGGCCAGCCTCAGCTACTTAGTGAGGCCCTCTGCAACTTAGTGAGACCCTGTTTCAAAATAAAGAATAAAAAATAGGGCTGGGAGTATAGCTTGGATGTTGAATGACCCTGAGTTCAATCCCTAACTTGTAAATAAATAAATAAATAAATAAATAAATAAATAAACAAACAAACAAATAAATAAATATTAAATGAGAGAGTCTGAACACCAAACAACAAACTCTTTCTTGCTATTCATTTTTAGAAGCTCCTTAAATGTGAGTATAATATAAAGAAGATAGGAAGACTTATGGATGGTTATATAATAAACGATTACAATGTGACTGGGAATTTTCTCTATCATGCTCTATTTTTCAAAATTTCTTCTATGAAGATGTAAGCTATGGTAAGAAGAACAGCAGTAAAAGTTATTACTGCACAAGCATAAACTGCACTGTTCGTGACTGCTACAGATGATCAGTGTGGTCAGTAAACATAGGTATTCTGTGTTTAGTTTATGTACCTTTAAAAAAGTATATACAAGGTGGGCATGGAGGCGTAGATCTGTAATCCCAGTACTTGGGAGGCTGAGACAAGAGGATCGCAGATTCGAGGACAGCCTCAGCAAGTAGTGAGACTCTCATCAACCTACCAAGACCCTGTTTCAAAAACAAAAATAAAAAATAGGGCTGGGGGTATAGGTTGGGGACAGAATGTCCTGGGTTCAATCCCCAGCACACACACAAAAGTATGCACAAATGCATAAACATGCATATAAATGTGTCAGTATTGAGTGTGTTTGTTTATCCATATTCTTACAAGGGACAACACGTGGCCTCGTGGATTCATCTTTGGATAAATGTCACAGTCACTTGAATTTTGACCTACTTCGACTGCAAGCATTTGCTGAGAAGAATCAGTAATAATGATGACTTGAGTTATTGTCTGGGTAAAGGTGATATCATAAGGTACATTGGGCCCTACTCTAAATATCTACATTTAGCAAGAGACACTTGAAATTGACATCTTGTAGAAAAGCAGAATTAGTGGGATATAGTTTGATCAAAGTAAATTATAAAAGAACTTTCAGAAATCTATTGTATTTCTAATACTTAATATGTTATTTTATTTGACTTTCAAACTTTGCAAGACAGGTATTAGTGTTTCCATTTTATAGGTAGAGAAAATAAACTCTAAGAGCCAGACATGGTGGAACATGATTGTAATCCCAGGACTTAGGGAGGCAGAGACAGGAGGATCACAGGTTTCTAGCCAGCTTCAGCAACTTAGTGAAGCCCTCTGCAACTTAGATAGACCCTGTTTCAAAAAAATAGGGCTGGAGGTGTAGCTCAGAGATAGAATGTTTCTGGGTTCAATGAGTTCAATCCCCAGTACCACACATATACACACAAAAAAAAAAAAAAAAAGAAAGAAAGAAAAAGAAAAAGAAAATATCATACCTAAGATCACACAGCTAACATATCAGCTAATATATGGTGGGCCTAAAATTTGAATTCAATTATCACTGTAAATATCACGTAAACCTCACATTCTTTCTTTCTATAGTACTACAGCAATCCAAAAGAAGACTTTTCATTGAATAGAACCTTTCAGGGTAAATTACAAGAACTGAGAACTTGATGGAACTAATATTTACTTATAACATACTATACTTACATTTTCCCACATTCACAAACACTCTCATTTTATTTTCATTAAATTCCACGAAGTTGGAGCCAGGCGTGGTGGCGCACACTTGTAATCCCAGCATTTGGGAGGCTGAGACCGGAGGATCCGGGTTTGCGGCCAACCTCAGCTACCTAGTGAGGCTCTCTGCAACTTAGGGAGACCTTGTTTCAAAATAAAAAGAATAAAAAATAGGGCTAGGGGTATAGCTCGGAGGTAGAATGCCCCTGGGTTCAATCCCCAGTACCACACACACAAAAAAAAGAATTAAAAACAAAAAAGAAAGAGTACTTAGGGGTGGAGCTTGGAGGTAGAATGCCCCTGGCTGGGTTCAATCCCCAGTATTCCCCTCCTCAAAAAAATCTAAGTGCTAATTTTTAAAATGTTTTGTTTTAATGATATGCACATTTTAAATATTCTAACATTCTCTGCATTTATCACATAAAACAAGTGCCGGTAGTATATAGTTCCCACTAGAAATAAAAGTATAACTTTCAAGAAGAAAAATGGGATTGAGTCTTAATGCTTTGAATTGAAAGAGTTCTAAAATTGACTAATCCGGCTCCTCGACATTACAAAAGAGGAAACTGACATTCAGAGATGGACTGTGATTAGCTTAAGGTCACACAGCCAATTTGTGGAAGAGCTCAGTCAAGAACTTAGTCCTCCAAATTCCTTGTGCCTTCCTACAGCTACCTCTCCAAATCTGGATGCTTTTTAATTATTAGCTATATCTGCCTTTGAAGAAATGTGCACCAACTTAAAAAAAAATACATAGCACAAGGTTAAAACTCAAGGCCAAAAATGAGGTAGGGAAACTATAAAAACAACACATAAGATGAAAAGAAGTAACTGAAATAACTTGCTAGAAATTTGTATATTTGCCTTGGTGTCAATCTGTCCACTCACAAAAGTAGCACAAAAAAGCAAAGATATTTTAACCCAGCTTGTTGAAAAGATGAGAAATGATTAAGAGGAGGCTGAACAATAAGAAGTCTAAGAGTTAACAGAAGTGTATCACATGCTGATCCATAATGCATTTCGTTGAAAGTTCGTCTTAAGACCTTGGTCTTCAGTGGCTTGCTTCTGGCACTGAATTAATGTTTGCAGAGAACAGAAATGCAGAGATTAATCGCTTTATGTATAGCGTACCAAGATCGCTCCCACCTATTCGATCAATAGCCGGCAGGAGCGTGTTACCATTTGAGAGGCCAAAACGCAGTCCGCTCACCTCTGGTTGCACAGCTGACAGGCGAAGCAGTCCAGGTGGTAGACGTTGTCCTTGGCTCGCATCACCATCTCAAAAGCCGGGATGAGCTTACTGCAGGCAGCACAGTTCCCTGTTACGCCGAAAAGCCTGAAACAACACACGTTTCTCGTTTACACTCCGGAGCATCTGAGATTGTGAATAGAGATGGCGCTAATGCACTCGGCAAAGCTCTCCGCACACGATGCCTTATGAGATATCCAAGTGAGTTTCATCCTAGGTGCATACATAAATATTCTGCTGCAATACATTCCCTGTTGACCTTTCTTGATGAAAATCACATCTTGTTTGTAAAGGAAAGGGAAAAGCAAATACATTAGGAAGTTTACCTAACTGCACCCAAACAGAAGTCAACAGGGGTGAATTTACAGCAAAAAAAAAAAAAAAAAAAAAAGAAAGAAAATCTACTTGTGAGAGGTACAGTAAATATAAAAGCAATGTAACTTGGATCTTGACGTTATAGAGTAAGCATTTTAGTGGAAAAAGAACCCGTTTGAATGACTCACTTTTCTTTGACATCTAGATACTAAAAAGGTTTGCCATTATTATTAAAGCAACATTTATGAACAAGCCATTTAAATAGTCAAAAACACACAGGTACGTGCCCCTTTTTGCCCTATACTATGGTTATAGCTATGATTATGTTATTCGGGAAGCACATTAAAGTAAATGAGGCTGTAAACTATATATAGCTAGGCCAGGAATTGAAGCATAATATACTGTCAGAACCACTAGAATTGGCTGGAAAAGAAAAGGTATTCTTTAAAACTCCTATTTGCTGTAGATACCTGAAAATAGTGATCGTAATGCCCTAAAAAAGAGTACAAAATAAAAATGGCTTATCATTTCAAAATGGGAGGGAATATGTTTCCCATTTGCATTGGCAATATTTAAGACAGGTTTCTTTAAAGTTGCTAATGGTGGTGAGGAATTATTGCAAATACTATTTTGTGCATAGCAGTTGCTGTGGTTCTTTAAGTAGGAAGCAAACTAGATGAAAAAACACCACATCTGCCCGTTTTCTTTTTTCTTCAACATCAGGCTGACAGGAAAAAAAAATATAATGGATCTCATGGGAAAGACCAAATTAAAAGCAGTTCTAAACTAATGAATTCAAAGGTGCTGTGGAGAAAACTCATTTTGGTTATAAAAATGTACTTTAAAAAATCTTGGCCTTTCATTTTATTGAATTGAAGGATTACACGCACACGTGCACGAGTCTGTCTTCTTTTGCTTTCTGTAGACCTCAAAGATAAGTCTTTGCTGAAGGTATGCATAACTCATTTTCAAGTTCATAACTCTTTCCTTTTTCCAAGGCTAATGACAACCATCCCAGAGTCGAGAGTGGTTTGTAAACACCTGGCAGAACGTCCAATAAAGGCTCTGCCCAGGTCTTTAAGACTGTCTGTTGAAAATCGTAAGCGTCTTGAGGGTAGAAGCTGCTAACGTTTCCTAAACAGCTTGCCACCATATGCTGAGCCCTTGATCAAAAGTAAGCAAGGTTCATATTCAAGAAGATTAAATTCCAAAGTGTCAGACGCTTATCTTCCTTTAGGAATTAAACAGTCACTTTAATATTCTTATCTGAAGGAAGAGAGCTCAAGTGACTTTTATGTTCTCAATTTATAAGCCGTATTTTGAGAAATAACTTTTTTCTCTAAAAAGAACTTGGTGGAAAGTATAGTATTTTGCAAACTCCTACCGGCATCATTAAAAATGAAACTATCACAAACCACAGCTTCTGCCCTGCTCTTCTATGAGCGGAATTTTTTTCATTCATTTTAACATTTCGTGTTACTTCTGAGTGGACTCCGCACGAGCCCCCCAGGAATCGCATCATTCACGTGGACCATTTGTTTCTTCTCTTATTATTTTTGAAAAATAAAATAAAAAACTTAAAAGTTTTTATTCCATGTAGACACGCTTGTGGGTATAAAATCTGGCTAATAGGAGATAAAGCCATGGTTAAGAATTACTCAGTGTGCTCATACCTAATAAACACACACACACACAATGCCATTTTGAAATTCTGGACATAGTTTCCCCCCATTTCAATTGCTCTCGCTAGCTGAGCATTTATCAGCTACCTGATTAGAATTTGTTTCCACACAAACCATTGATCATCAGCCTATTACTAGGCAAATGACAGTTAATTACCCACTACATTAACCACTGGGACCTGAGACCTGCTTCTGCTGCCATCAGTCAACATGATAAATGTGCCAAGTTCAGTAATGCATGGCTAGCCCTGAGCTGACTGCTATGCTGAGAACAACCCTCCATCTCGCTTCCAAGGCCCAGGAAAATCTATGGCAATCTGCATAATTACAAGCTCTGGGTTAATAACAGACAAATGATTTGTTGCATCTAAACAAAGTCCTTGGAATGGTCCTGGTCTCTGGTGGCTGCCTGGACGGCATATTGCCACTGGGATCCTTTCTACTACAAGGTGCAGGAAACAGTTCTCAGACATTCCGGTCTTTCAGTTTGTTGCTCTCCAATTTATGGATTCTGCATATGTGATTTTTAATCATTAAAGGACTCTTGAAGCAATATTATCTTAATTATTCTCTGCTGTAACCAGGGAATTAGGCTTCAGATAAAATTTTCTTCTTCCGTGCACTTTCTCTGCCTGGTTGGAGGCGCCATCAGTTTCCATCTACACCTAGACTCTGAAATCCTAATGATGAATTATTGCCCCTTTTCCTAAGAGGGCGAACCTTACAAGGGAACATTTTACTGAACTGTCAGCTGACAGAGTGAGTGCGGAGATGCGGAAATCTGATCTAATTTACTGCAAAACGACGCATGTGTTAGACTTGCGCCGCGGTCGTGTCCGAGGAGCGCGAGACCGTTCCACAGCCACTGTCACCCTCTCCTTTTTCTCAGGGGGGAAGACCCCAGAGTCCCTGGGGCAAGGGAGCCAGGTGACATATTTTAAAGGGGGGTTTGCCAACATCAGATGTTATCCTTCGGTTGCCAAGTATGACACCTGGATTCTTGGGCGCCAAGAATTTTCATCTATATCGATGGGGCTTTAGGTCATGCTGAAAGTTCTCATTTGTAGGATTGCTCTTTTTTTTTTTTTTTTCCAGAGGTATCGAGGAAATATTCAAGAGGAGGCTCTTAATGACCTGATTCAGCTAGACTAGTCAGAATTCTGGAAACTCTTGCAATCCCCTTCATCTGCGATGTTCAAGCCCAGACTCCTCTATGAGGATAACGCTGATCCAAGCTTCTCTTTAAGCTAGGAATCTCTGGGAGCTCTGTTTAGAGTTCTCACACAGTCTTACCATCTATAGAGGAGGAGGGCCTCAGAGCTCTTACCCATACGGTGAGATAGACAAAGCTCTATTTAGAAATGTGTCATTTTGAAATCTGGACCTAAGTTAATCATAGTGTGCCAGCTCATCAATTTATGATAAGGAAAAGAAATAAGCTCATTGTCCCATTTTGCACATTTGAGGATGTCTTATAGATTATTAAGGGATGGCAGGGGTTAATTGGCCTCTTTATGGACTAGATCATTCCCTATCATTTATACTCAGAGTAGGCTTTAAGCACAACATGACTTTTACCCTGTTTCTGAGACTCTGCCAACTACCATATAAAAGGTGACAAGCACCATCGATACAGTATCAGTGCATGCGACTATAGGAGATCCCAAAGGACGTTTCTGTCCCTTTTCCATTCCATTTCTGCTTTCGCTACTTGGTATTGACACTCTAAAAGCAGACACACAGATGAAAAACCAAAGAGGCAACTTTCTAGTGGAAGGACTCAGTTTCTGTGTGAACTGGATCGCCTCCCCCACGTTGTAGTGAGTGCAAGCAGGGAACTGTTTAATGAGTTTGTGTGTGGCCCGCACAGCAAGAGCTAAGATAATACACGCTTACATATTTTCAAGGCACCCTAAGCATTTTGCATTTTTTTACTAAATGCCCAACACTATCAGCAACACAGTCGTAAATCAGGTGGACTCTGTATAGTTTAGTGTACATCCATTTCTAAAGTTCCTGGGGGCGGGAGGTAGAGAAAAACTCAAGACATATAATCATTTAACATAGCAATAATAAATATGGTTTACTACAGGCACCGGGGAAAATGAACGTTCATTGCATTAGTGTCTTTTATTTCACAGCACCAGATGTTCCTATAGATTTTTTTTTTTTTTTTAACAAGGTCGGTGGCTCAAGTCACTAAATCAAATTCCCCCAAGCTATGGAAAACATAGTATTCTACTCAAATTAATTTATTATTTTGGGGGGAAAAATGCACAAATGAACACCATTGCAGTAAAACCTTAATTCCCAACAAAGCTCAGATTCTCTCCTATAGTCAGGCAATCCTCATTTAGTGACTTAAAGGCACATGAATTTAACAGTAAATGTATTTTTTTTTCAAATATTGAGGGTAAGATTAGTTGGGCCACCATCTAATCTTGAGAACTCTCTGTGTAGAATAACTAGAGTGCACAGAGAAAGGAAGAAAGGAAAGTTTTTTTTTTGTTGTTGTTGTTTTTTTTCCCAAGGATATGAAATGGCAATCAATCAGAAAGATCTTTTAACTTTTGACTGGCGGCTGGTGGTTTTATTGAACATGCAGTGTGGGAAGGAAGTGAACATTTTCATAGATTGAGACGGACAATTGCTTTTTTTTTTTTGTCTCTGTATTACAAATATACTTCTCATCTCCCTTTCTGCTTCACTTTTTAGACTAAGCGAGGGAGTGGTGGAAAACGCCAACACTTGACATGCTCCGATCTTTTGGTTGCAACTTGAAAAGCTCACCCGTCACAGGGCTGAGGAAAGGAGAAGGCATTGTCTCCTTTCCCATGAGCCCTTGCTGGTGTTCCACTGTCAGAGAGAAAGATCTGGTAGGCAGTCAGAACCATCAAAAGGAAGATGCTGGGTGTTTAGAAATAGACAAGGGAAGCCGGGCGTGGTGGCGCATGCTTGTAATCCCAGCATTTGGGAGGCTGAGACCGGAGGATCCGAGTTCGCAGCCAGCTTCAGTTACCTAGTGAGGCACTCTGCAACTTAGTGAGACCCTGTTTCAAAATAAAGAATAAAAAATAGGACTGGGGGTGTAGCTCAGAGGTAGAATGCCCCTGAGTTCAATCCCCAGTACTGAAAAAAGAAAAAAAAAAAAGAAATAGACAAGGGAAAATACAAGGCGTATTTCACGTGATCTTGAACCATGTTCCTAACTGCTACAAGTTAGGGTGACCACAGATTTTCCAGATATATTTGTGCTTAGAGAAGAGTTTTAATCCTCCTCAAGTTAAATTAGAAAAATCTAAAGAGTTGAGCATATTTTAAAGGACTGAGATTTATCTCTTAAATCACTAAAAAGAATTTTAGTGATTATTCATCTTTTAATGAAGTACTTTTACTCCATGATATCAGCCCTAATTGAACTTAAATTTGGTCTTTTGTGTATGACATTCTTCTTTATCAGCATAGGCAGATCATGCTAAATAAAATCACACATGCCATTTGCTGAAAGAAAAATTCAGTATATATTAACGTATATATTTATATTGTTCAACACACACAAACACAACTAATAATAAGTAATACATTGAAAGTAAAAGAAAGAATGAGAAGAAAAATTGAGTTAAACTTATTAAGTGCCTACCTGTAATTTCAGTAAAACCTACCAAAGGCTCAAACTATATAGTTATGCATATATATAAATATGTTAAAATATTATATGTAAAATATTATATATAAATATGTTAAAATATTATATGTATATGTAAAATATTGTATGTAATACATATATAAATGTTAAAATATTATATGTAAAATATTATATGCAAAATACAACTTGCTATACAAGATCCCATAGTTCATTTTACTAAGAGAGCTTTCAGGTTCAATGAACTCCTTTCTCGGGGGTACTAGGGATTGAGCCCAGGGGCATTCTACCTCCAAGCCATGCCCCAGCCCTTTTTGTTTTTTTATTTTGAAACAAGGTCTTGCTAAGTGAACCTTTTTTGATGAAAGCAGGAGCCTACAATGAGGCAGGCATTTGGTGAGAGATGTTAAGGGGAATCTGGGTGCACACAGCCGAGGACCCGGGAGGAGGCCAGCGCCAGCCTGCAGTGTGTGAGGGCCGGGCCGCCGTCCCAGGGGAGGATGTCTGCCGCAGGTGGCCCCCATGCAGCGGCAGGGGAGGCATCAGGTGAAGCACAGCCCGAGCAACAGGCTGCATTTCACGAGAGGAGAACTGGTAGACTGTGTCAGAGGATGAGCAGAAGCCTGCAGACAGTCAAGAGCAGGGGTCATTTAAGGTGTGTGCACGCGTGTGCGTGTGTGTGTTCTACTGGGGATTGAACCCAGGAGCATTCTACTCCCAAGTCACACTTCCAGCCTTATTTTATTTCTGATTTTGAAACAAGGTCTCGCTAAGTTGCTGAGGGTCTTGTTAAATTGCTGGGGCTGGCCTTGAACCTGTGAGCCTCCTGTTTCCACCTCCCAAGTACTGGGATTATAGGCACATGCACCACACTCAGCTTAAGGTATATAGAATACACACTTATATATACACAAATATATATGCTTACATATATTTGTATATTATGTATATGTGTATACACACACACACACACACACACACACACACACACACACGTTTTTTAAATGGTCAATATGATAGCCAGCAGTTGGGCAGAGGTTAAGTGAAGTGGTGAAACCCTTGCAGCCTGGACAGGTGACCGCAGCCCAGAAGACTAGGGCTTCGTGTTCCTCCTGTTCATATTTGCAGAGTGTCACTGGAATGTCACTCCTCTCCAGCACTCAGACAAAACCAGGGAACCAGGGAACAGCACCAGCAGCAGAAGGCTGTGCACTTGCACCCAAGTCGGAAGGCTGGTTTCCCCCGTCTCCCTATCAGCTGGCCACGGGTGGACAAAGTGAGCAGCAGTCCCTGATCAGCCTGTGCAAGCAACGATATGGTGAAGACAGCAAAATTACAGTTTAAAAGTTATTCCCCAACTGGAAAGAAGGAGATTTCACTTTTTTAGAGTTTCTTTTTTCTTTTTTTTTGCAGTGGGTAAGGAGGTTTTATAATCTAGACTTATTACTATGTTAGTAACAATAGAAAGTTAAAAAGGATGGCTAAAGGCTCTGTGTGGCGGAGAGCTTGCCTGGCATGAATGAAACTTTCAGCTACATCCCAGGACTGCAAACTGTACACATACTTAATATAGAATATATAAAATATATAATATATGAATGAATATATATGTATATAATATATGCATATTATATATATATATATATATATATATATATATATATACAGATACACACACATATGTATATTTCACAAAACTGAAATGAAACCGTTTTTTTGTGTGTGTGTGTGGAACTGGGGATTGAACCCAGGGGCATTCTACCTCTGAGCTACACCCCCAGCCCTATTTTTTATTCTTTATTTTTTTTGAAACAGGGTCTCACTAAGTTGCAGAGGCTGGCTGCAAACCTGCAATCCTCCTGTCTCAGCCTCCCAAGTACTGAGATTATAAATGTGAGCCACCATGCCCGGCAGGTTAAGAGATTTTGATGAAAGCCATTGTCAAATGTCTCTCTAGGTATCATATGTCGGGGAAAGAGTTGACAACAGCAACCTTCCAGGAAGACTCAAGAAATACTAGAAAAACAAAAGAGCAGAGGACTCCACACCCTGTTTCTACAAAGTTTCACCATCCAGTTGGTTCTTTCCCCACCTGCCATCAGCCAAGCCAATTTCCTTCCCTTCGCTTCTTGAAGAGAGCAGGTGTGGGATGGGTATCAACGGGACTTGTCTGGTCATGGATGCCCTGACAGGTGGCTTCTGAATTGAGATATACGCTAAATATGGCACACACACATACCAGATTTCAAAGCTTCACATGGGAAAATAAAATTTAAAATACTGATTGCACACTGAGATGATAATCTTTCAGACACATTGTGTTACATAAAATGTTTGGAAAAATAATTTCACCTTAAAAAAAAATAAGAACCTTCCTTGGCTACCAGAAATGTTAAAATGAATACATGGACATGAATTTATTTTATTGGACAAAGTGGGCCTATGGCTTGAATTTTCCTTCTACCTCTGGATGTATGGCAATTATAACTTTCAAACAAATGGAAATCCATAATTTCATAGCTGGAACCTATCTTAGAAATCTCCCTCTAGTATTCTGTCCTTAAAAATGGAAAAAATAATATGTATGGGCCAGAGATATTTTATTCTGTCCTAATACCTATGCCATTAACATGAATCAATTTTAACATAGTCATAATCTGAAATAAATGCTGTTTCTCTACCTATTTTTCTAGCTGCAGGCTTACTCAGTATTAATCCCTTTCTAAATTCACCATTTTCTGCTGCATCCAGGCAACAACAGACCCATATAGCTGACGCTTAGACTCTCTGGACTTGTCCTAGTGCTATTACTACGGAGAGCAGAAAATATCCTAGGTCTACACACAGGATCTTGCAGAGTTATTTAACATCAGAGCAAGCGCAAAATCCAAACTCTTCTTATCCAAATTTGGTCTCTTTCTTGCTTTGGTTAATAGTCTCTAGGTTTCTGACTTGACAGAGGGCAAGGAATGATTTACACAGAGCCATGGTCTTTCTTTCCGAATCTGACTCTGCTCAAAGTTGCCAAAAGTGTTTAAACATGATTCTTTCACTTTTAACAAATTATCGATGTTTCCACACAGCCATGCTTCCGGAGCTATAGGAACAGGTGTTAGCCCTATTTGTGATCAGTACAGCAGCCAACTGGGAGAAGCTTCTCAGAGAAAAGTAAAATTGAATATTTTTTCCTTCAATATTTGGTGAAGGATAATACTTCCGGGCAAATATGGCAATTGTCCCAACATTTTACAGAATCACAAAATCTCAGTTCACCACAGACTCTTCTACTGCTAGAACAAAAGAAACATGTCAAAGCTCACTCTTCATTGTTTTGATATTTAAAAGATAAGAATTTTCAAATTTTTAGATGCAGCTATGGAAAGTGCTAGAATATTAGAAGGGAGAAGAGAGCAAGAAACAGAATTCTAAAATAATAGAAACAGCCAGGCATGTTGGCACAGGTCTGTAATGCCAGTACTTGGGAGGCTGAGACAGGAGGATCACAGGTTTGAGGCCAGCCTCAGCAACTTTACAAGGCGCTGTTTCAAAAGAAAAAGGACTGATGGTGTAGCCATGAGGTAGAATGTCCCTGGGTTTGGTCCCCAGTAACAAAACAAAACAAACAAAGCTGGAGGAGCCCAGCATGGTGGCGCATGCCTGTAATCCTAGTACTAGGGAGGCTGAGACAGGAGGATTGCAGGTTTGAGGTCAGTTTCAGCAATTTAGTGATATCCTCAGCAACTTTGCCAGATCTTGTTTCAAAATAAAATAGGGATGGGGGTGTAGCTTGGAGGTAGAATGCCCCTGGGTTCAATCCCCAGTAACACACACAGAGATACAATGCCCCTGGGTTCAATTCCCAGTACCGTGAAGTAATAGTAATAATACTAATGATGATGAAACATATTTTATCTAATCACTTTAGCATCCTTACTTTAATAAGTTTATAATGAAGGGAAGGATAATCAGCCACAATAATGTAAACATAAAAAAACCTCTATGATTATTTTATGGATATTGTGGGCAATGTAATTTCTACATACCTTTCCTTTGATGTAACTAAGGAAGCTGTTGGTAGACTGAAATAAATTCTGGCCTGGTTTCAGCCAGCCACAGTACAATAAATGCTAATTGGAACATGTCTTATAACAAGGCATTTTATAATAAAATTTCATAACATGAGTTGTTGAGAATTTTTTCAAGTGATAGTCTATTCTGTCTTGCGTTTCAAAACCTGGGCTACATAAAATTGAATAGGCCTTACCAGGTAGAAACTTTTAAAGCAAGTAACATTTTCCTAAAAGTCAGTATTGAAGTCTTTTATGTCACTACATACTTTTTAGAGACCCATAACTATCTTCTTTTTTTTTAATCTTTCTTTTCACCCTTTTCCTTTTAAATACTATTCTATAAAAGTGAACGAGGAAGTATGTAGAGAGGGACTTAATTTGAAATATCTGAAAAATATTACTTTTACCCATTGTATAACTAAGGAATTGCAAATAAAATTTTCAACAGAAAAGAAAAAGGGGGGGGGGCACACACTTATAAAGAAGGCGATGAAGGTGATTAGCTGTGGGGAATTAATCCTGGCAAAGTTTTTGTCAAATAAGCCAATTACCATTTTCATGTGTCAATTTCACCTTACTTCTGAATGCTGCCCACTGAAAAGAGCTCTGGAAAGTTCCCCCGAGAAACTTCAAGAAAGTATTGACCCTGTGATTCAACTTTCAATGCAAAGCTCATTTGTCCTGATGTAAAATGTATCTTTGCATCCAGAGATTATCATGATCCAGTGACAATAATTGCGGATTACTTGCAAAAAGGGAATACGTCACTTAGCTTGCCGAGGGAAGGCCATTATTTATTCTTATAGCTGGCCAGTAAAATTTCAGACAAACATTTCTTCTAGGATTAACTATTATGATTTATGTCAGAGAAAAATTACTATGTGGGAGAATAGCAACTTATGTAAGGATCTGTTATTTAGAATTTTGTTTTATTTAAATTCCTTACCTTACTTCTTTGAAGAAACAACCTAATTACTAGTGTTTTCTTTTAAGGTGAGTAGCAGGCTTTGGGGCAGCGTGTAATCTAGTTCATCAGCTAAATTCAAAGAAAAGGGAGGCAGATAATGTGATCACAGGTCTCCATCCTTGTTTGTAGCTAAGGATAGTATAAAATTATGGAGATGCCATAGTACCATAGTACATCGTCTGAAATTCTATTGATGTAATCACCAAAGATTCGTGAAATATATTTTATTTGATTCCATTTATTACAGTATTTCTGCAAAGCAAATTGAACATCTGATACCATTAGCTTCTTATCATTTTAATGGCTAATGGTTCTTAAATTCTTTTTTCTTTTTTTTGATACTAGGGATAGAACCCAGGAGCATTTTATACCCCCAGTCCTATTTTGAAAAAGGGTCTTACTAAGTTGCAGAGGGCCTCACTAAGTAGCTGAGGCTGACCGCGAACCCAGATCCTCCAATCTCAGCCTCCCAAGTTCTGTAATTACAAGCATGCGCCACCATGCCCAGCTGGTTCTTAAATTCTTTAAGAGGGTCTAGAATGTACTCAGTGGTAGAGTATGAACACCGCCACAACAAAACCAAACCAAACAGAAGTAACTTGGAGAAAATACTGTCAAGGCTATCAGTTAAAATTTTTTTATGGTTAAATATCGGTCATAGCAAGCAATGGTAAGGCCATTTATATTATACAACACAATGTCCCCAGGAGAGTTCTGGATGTGCACCTGTTGTCTATATAGTACTTCTGTCTTCATAAAACATGCCCTGAACTGGGTAGGAAATTTTGTGGCACCCCTAGTAATAGCCAGAGATCAATCAGAACTCAGAGGTTTTATAAAGTAGTGTTCCTCAAGCCAAGTGTGGTGGCACACAATTGTAATCCCAGTATTTGGGAATTGAGGCCAGGCTCAGTGAGATCCTGCTTCAAAAAATAAATAAATAAATAAATAAATAAATAGGACTGAGGATATAGCTCGGAGGTAGAATACCCCTGGTTTCAACTCCTAGTATCACAGAACAAAAACAAAAACAACCTACAATAAAATAAAAATTCCTTCACTGAGCTAAATAAGCAAACCTAACTAAATACTCTTTAGGAGTTTTTTGTATAGTTTATAAATTCTGTGATTATTTATTGTAATCAGTATAACTGAATTATTCAAGTGAAAACTAATTTGGAGAATTTGACTTTAACTTGTTACGCTGAATTTGTAATATTCCCTTAAAACTCCATTAAAAGAGAAGATATACAGCTTTTATCCAACATGGGTTAGTATTATATATACATATACACATAAGTGTGTGTGCATGTGTGTATATATGTATGTATGTATGTGTATATATATATGCACATATATGTATTGTAATTTTATAAATCTTTGAGGGATTTTTGCATTGCCTTAAAGCAGGATTTAGAAAGTTATCAAAATAAAGCTATGAAAGCAATTATTTGCAGGATTAGTTGAGTTCCTTTTTTGAATAAGTCATTAATAAAAGTAAAGAGACTCAACAAGAAAAATAATGGTTTTATAGAAGGAAAAGGTACAACTCATCAGTATGAATTTGTTCAAAGTTGACGCTTTCCATAATAAATTAAAACAACACTCATTACAATACTATGTGGTAGAAATGTTAAAGTCAAATTTTGTGTGATAAAACTGCACCAAAAAAATTACAATCGAACCTGTGGATTGCATACTTGTACATATACGTACAATATTGTCCCTAAACATTCATGTTGCATTCTGCATAGTTTTCGAACATTTTCTTTTTGCAAAATGCTACTTCAATAGCACTAACTTCATTTTGGAATGTGTATGTACTTTTTTTACAAAAAGATACAGCTACTAAATATTTCCTTTGTTGTGTCAACTTGAAGACTTTATTTGAAGTACTTCTTAGAAATCGCTATGCCACACTGTCCAGAATTTTAAATTTCTTAAACAGATCTAAAACTATATGTCAAACCCTTTATAAGTAGAGCATCTACTGGAGTGTATAGTATAAATATCTATATCCAACTTTCAATTTATACAGTACATCAAGTTCAGTTATCTCCAGTACTATGCATATATCATTAACAATACAATGCTTTGCTCTGTACTAATAAATACTTTCATAAGAAACAGATGCAAACCAATTGGGAGAAAACTGTTGATAGAATACATGTTACAATAGTTTGCTCTCTGAATGTTTTGAAATGTTAAAACCTGCTAAAGTCTTTGACATGAATTCATACGTCTAATTTCCTAACAGTGTAGTAATAGCAAATGGATAGGAAAACAGGTGATCGATGTAGGAAATGATAAATAGAAAACCTAAGATGCTTGAAATTAGAGATTTTTCTAAGCAGTACAATTCTCAATATTTGAGAATTTTCTGTTTTTCTCTATTGGGATACATTTTATAAAAGGAGAAACTTTTTTTGTTTGTTTTAAAGTTAGAAGTAACACAGTCATAGATAGGAAAAAAAAATCATAGTAAGTAAATATATTTCAACATCTAGTCATAAGTGCCCATCACAAGAATCTCATATTAGCATATATTAGTCATGTATATGTTATCTGAGGTTCAGAGGGAACATATTGAACAAAGCAGTAATAATTTAAAAATCATTCGTGAACAAAGTCAGACAGAAGAAACGAAGATTTTGAACTCAGGCATATTGAATACAGAAAAATGAGGTATTGGATCAATTGACAGCTGAAATTCTAGGGTAACTGCAGACCCTGAAAAGAACTTAAGACATTCCAGCATATGTGTGTGTGTGTGTGTGTGTGTGTGTGTGTGTGTGTACGTGTCTCTGTGCTTGTATGTGTCCACGTGTATGAATAAAGTACTAACCTACTAGTTATCTCTTTTTACTCTCAGCCTGTCAAAAAATAAAATAAATAAAATAAACTGTCAGCTCCAAGGGCGATAAGGGGGGCAGTTTAAAGAAGATACTGGAGCCTTAAGCTTCTTAATGTGCCAAGAATCAACCCTATGAAAGCAAAGGGCTTGAGAAGGGTTATATGTATTCAGGAAATCTCCGAGGCTCCCTCTCCACCCGGCTCCAGCCCGAGCTGCTACTCCAGTTTTCTCCCCTAATGACCCCTTGAAGGAACCCTGAGGGACTGCAAAACAAGGCCGTTACAGCAGGCAGCTTGCTAATTGAGAAGTTGATCGGGGGTAGAGAAACCCTGCTTTACCACGTTAAGTGTCGAAATCAAGCATGACCAGATTGACGTCGCCAAACCACCTCTGGAGGCCACTCCACGCCAGGAGCAGCCGGGCTTTTTACACCTGACAGGCCCTCACTCCATCTACATCAAGTTCCATTAAGAAAGGAATGGATTACAGGACTCAGCCCGCGCCCCGAAGAGCCTTCCTCCACGGCCTAATTGCTGCTTCTCCTCCGCAGCCCGAGGAACAAAAGTGTCCGCGCCGCGCATCCGCCGCCTACCTGTCCCTTTTGAAAACCGGCCTCTCTCCACCAGGCTGGGGTCTCCCTGATTATAACCCGGGAACGCCAAACCCCGGAATATGTTAGAGGAGGGTAGCCGGTCTGACATCTTCTATTACATACCTCGATCACATTGATTGAAGTTACAGGACCCTTGGACCAGTTTATAAAGCCCTCGCGCCTCCTCTGTACAATGAAGTTGCAGACGCACCATGTAATGATCAATGAAAAAGTCTGGTTGGAGAGGAGAGTGATTTAGACCCCGAGCGGAGTGCGAAGAGAAGGGACCTTCTGCTCTTGAACTTTGGGTCCCCAGTCACAGATTTGCACCTCTCCAAACTAAAGACTCCTGTGACACGTGGAATAATAGATATTCACCACCGCCCAGACTGGCAGGCTGATGTGACTTGGTTTTTGCTTTTTTTTTTCTTTTTTCTTACACTTTATTTTTGGCAGATTCAAAGCATCTTAACCAGTAGTGTGTTTCAGGGAGAGGATAAAACCTGAATTAGCAACTTCTGCCTTATTTCCACTAACTGTTTTTGTTTGTTTGCTTTAAATTTTAGTTTTCTTACTGACACAATGGAGGTAATTCTTACCCATCCTTTCTTAACTACAGGGCACTCAGAGGGGAAAATAGCTCGTTTCCAATTGAAAAGGTTTTGTAGGCAATTAGAAAAGAAAATCTTGTATAAGATTGTAAGATTAACCAATCCTTGTCATAACTGTTGAGAGGTGGTTGGTGACCTCTATTGTACAGGTAAGGAAACTGAGGTACCGGAGTAGCCATAAGATTTCCTAGTTATCTATAGCAGTGATGGAAACCTGTTAGATTCCCTGTGTTCTGATGGCTGGACTGGTCCCCATTCCTCATGAAACTTTCTCTCTTACTCTTAATTGAAGTATGATACTTCTCTTACTTTTAATTGAAGTATAATACTTCATATAACAAAGTAGTAATGAAACAACTAAAAACCCACACCAGACAAAAAGGTATTTTCCTACCTCAAAAAGACGACAAGACAATCTAATACTAGAATACAATCCAAATGCTACTGACTTCCAAGTTACAGCCTAAACTTGCCAGGATGCCCATCATGTTTTTATAAAAAGTTCAACATGTTCCTTTGCAGCTCTCAAAATTAATAAGCAAACCCCCATGAATAGATTCTTTCCCAAAACGGAGGCTTTATTTATTTGCCAAACATTAAGCACAAGATCAATTTCCATACATGAAAGGTAAGGCTCTTTATGAAGCATTTTTTTTTTTTTAATGGAAAAAAAAAAAGCAAGTAACGGCTGAAGTCCTCTCTGGTAATGGCACATCAGCAAGTTAGACAAATCAGTCAAAAGATTTTCCTGTGCTTACATTTTAAAGAAACATCTCAAATCGATATCAATATGAAATCTGGTCAATTATGTGAGGGCTTAGCGTAGAAGAGCTAATGTTTATTGAGCCCCGTGTCTGTAGCAGGCGTCCATTTAGCATTTTCTGGGGTTAGCTCGTTAATCCTGGCAGAAGCTGAAGGAGGCGGGTGGCAGCTTGTTCTCCCATTTTATGGGTGAGGAAAATGAGGAGAATTTGGTACCAGGCCCGGCACAGAAAAAAATGAGAGCAGAGCCCGACTCTGCACATGGAGCCCTTTAGACTTGCTCTCCTGTCTCAAGGGAACAACGGGGCCCTGGAGTCATTCACTGGTGCTGCCTCTTAAGGATCCCTTGTTACTTCCTGATATCCTGATCTCTAGGAAGTGTGTGTGTGTGTGTGTGTGTGTGTGTGTGTGTGTGTGTGTGTGTATTTTTGTTTTGTTTTGCTTGTTTGTTTTTGTGGTGCTGGGGACTGAATTCAAGGGCTTTCTACCTCTGACCCATACCCCCAGCCGTTTTGTTATTTCGAAACAGGGTCTCACTCCGTTGCTGAGGGCCTCGATACTAAGCAAATGCTTATATTTCTAAAGCTAGAATTTGTCTCCCTAGACCTTCTGCTCCACAAGGTCTTACAGCACCCACCCAGTTCCGCTCACACATAACCTCCTTCTCTTCCACAGACCACGTTACCCTCCCTTGCCCCCATGTTCCATGTCAAAAGGGATGCTTGGAAAATCTCCAAGTCTTTCAACCCAGAGGTCTCAAACCCACCTTTGTTCCTCCTCTCCTGAGACCCCCCATCTAACCTGCTGCTCTCTCAAAAGACCATATAGCCTCGCTGGTTCTTTCTTAGGGACCTACCTCTGACGTTTATGGCTTTTCCCTGTTCTTAGGCTATCGCCTCCTAGCTCATCTTTTCGATGTCTGATCTCCTGCCACTCACACCAGTTGAGCCCCTACTAAATATACTCTTCCGGGAAAACTTCTAGAACATTCCTTTTCCACTCTCTTTCCAGTGTCACAGGACATGTGACTCCCGTCTGGTTTCCTAGAGGCAGAATGAGTGATACCTTCCTTTAGATACTGAAGTGCTTGTTTTCAGCTACCACAAAGATCTGTAGCATTTGTTTCCGCTCATGTTCCCATTTGTCTCTTTCTTACTGGATAATAAGCACCCCGATAGCTTGCCTTCCCCTTTACCCAGCACCTAAAACATACAATATTCATGGACCACCCAAATACAGAATTATAGGAGACGGATAGAACTGGAAATTAACACTCATCCTTGCCAACTGGATACATTTCATAGAGGGATTTTACTTCTAACCACTAGCTGAGTCCCACTTATTTTAAGATTCCATTTTGAACTCAGTGTAGACTGGACATAAGATCTGGAGGCGGAAGTAAAAAATAAAGGACTTGGAAGCTGCTACGAAGAAAACATTCACACCTCCCCGTGTTCGTTCCTGAACTATCTCTTTGAGAAATCAGCCAATAAGCTACAGTGACTCCAGCTACCCCCAAACTTGGTTAGGCAATGCCATCATCTACTTGCTGAAACTCAGCACAAACGAGGTGTGTCTTTGGTCACCATGGAGGTACCTCGAGTGTCAGCCAGCACAGCGGGACTCTGATATTAGCAGCTACAGAAAACCCGTGGCTGGCCCGTGATCTCACCGTCATTACCTCGTTATTCTACGGAGTGAACAAGCAGTACAAGATGACGTCATGTATCTAACTTGAGCCAGCCACTCGGAAGTGATAACTATATCCTACTGAACACTGTGAGAAAGAAACCCTTTTTATTCCCAAGCTTCATCTCCTAAACCTCATTTCCTACTCCCAGAGACATCTCTTACCACAATTCTTCCACGGAGCCTTCCAAAGAAGCTCAGTTATTAAATCACATTTCCCTAACCAACTGGCAATTATTCTTTGTTATCTAAATTATATATGTTGTCACTTTATTGCATTCATTTAGATATTTCTAAATATTTTATTCCGCTGTGCTTTCTCCTCCAGTTGGTCCTCCAGTGGGTATTTATTATCTTTTATTTGCCAGGTTTCCTACTGGATGCTGGGAAGAGTAGTAAAACAAGTAAGGCACTTCTTAAAATGTCTGTAGTATAGTGCTGGAGAGACAGACAAGTAAACATGAAAAAAAACACAAACGAGAAGTACATTTTTTTTTTTCTCATGACAAATGATCCTGTACACGTCTAGGAAAGGTTTTTCCTGAAAGCACTAGTTTCTTTCTTCATTTCACTTGGTTGCTCGGTGCCCTGTAGTGGCTCCATTTTACCCACTTTATACTATTCCAACCGTCCAGATTGGCTCTCTGGACCAACTTTACAGGACCACAGTTCTCTCTGAATTAGTTCTAAATGAGCCACCTGCTGTGATGACCATGTTTAGGATTCTCGATTATTCATAGGGAGACATCATAGTAAGCAATTTAACCTTTATGTATTGAAATTTGAATTTAACTGGGTATCCCATAGCCTGTCTGGCAATTTGACACCCACCCATCTGCCCCAGTGTTGCCTCAAAAGACTTCCCGTGTGCAGAGGCAGCACCCTCCGTCTGAAATGAATGCTCTCCTGGTCATTCACATCTATCCTATCTTCTTTCGGTTATCTTCTAAAGCAACACAGACTGTGCTTTCTTTTGAACTCTTAAGAGTTGAATTAAACTTAGGAAGTGTTAAGTAACTGTATCAAATGACGGCATTGAAATGTTTTTCAAATTCTTATACATTAACTCTTTGAGGGACTCTTAAGAAAATCTTTTTTTTTTTCTTCCAAGATTGTACAAACTATTCAAATTGGTGAAAACATTTTGTTTTACCTAGTCTACCTGAATAACATAAATTAAATATAACTTCCTACCTCTTTGGCCTTAAATGTGGGGGAGGGGGGGAGGAGTCAAGTCGGAGAGATGAGAATATAAGGAAGGAAAATTCTGGTCTCTGGTCTCTTTAGTGAAGTTCCAGCTCAACTTGGCCTAGGCTTGGGTCTGGTCCTGATCTCCAAGTACTGTATTAAGAATCGTTGAGCTGGGCATGGTGGCGCACGCTTGTAATCCCAGCATTTGGGAGGCTGAGACCTGAGGATCCGGATTCGAGGCCAGCCTCAGCTACCTAGTGAGGCACTCCGTAACTTAGTGAGACCCTGTTTCAAAATAAAGAATATAAAAATAGGGCTAGGGATATAGCTCGGAGGTAGAAGAATGCCCTTGAGTTCAATCCCCAGTAACACACACACACACACACACACACACACACACACACACACACACACACAAAAGAATCATGACAGCTGGGCGTGGTGGTGCACACTTGTAATCCCAGTACTTGGGAGGCTGAGACAGGATGATAGCAGGTTCAAGACCAGCCTCAGCAACTGGTGAGGCCCTCCACAACATAATGAGACCTTATTTCAAAATAAAGAATAAAATAGGGCTGGGGGTGTAGCTTAGAGGTAGAATGCCCCTGGGTTCAATCCCTAGTACTACAAAATAATAATAATAATAATAATAATAATAATAATAATAATGATAGTTCACACATACACATGTACATACACAAGAACTCACTCACATTTATATATTTAATGAAGTTTTATTTGAAATAATAAGAAAAAACATCAGCGGGACAAAGTGGCCCATGCTTGTAATCCCAGCTAATTTGGAGGAGGCTGAGGCAGGATAATCACAAGTTTGAGGCCAGCCTGGGTAACTTAGTGAGACCTTGTTTCAAGGCAAAATAAAAAGAGCCAGGGTAGTGTAGCTCAGTAGTAGAGAATTCCTGGGTTTAATTCCCAGAAGAGAAAGGAAGGAAGGAAGGAAGGAAGGAAGGAAGGAAGGAAGGAAGGAAGGAAGGAAGGAAGGAAGGAAGGAAAGAAGGAAGGAAGTCCTTTATTCTAATTAAATTGTTAAGGGCTAATACACTACACTCATACATACTCTTGACAGAATATATCATTGCAAATAGGCGACCTTTTCCAACCCAAACACTCCAGAGCCTAGTTTTAAAAAGGCACTGACAATAAAGGTCAGAAACTTCCATAGGGATATTTCTTTTAAAAGGGGACAAAATGTTTTCCCCTTTAGCAATAAATTATATATATTCCCTTAGAAACAAATTACTTAGCTATTTAGGATAAGCATCATGAGATGATTTGACTATTTTCCAGCAGACTTAAGAAACCAAGAACAACAACAAAAACTGCCCAAATCCCACTATTTGTTCAGAAAAGTATTACCAAAAACGTAACAGGCATGCATCACCAAAGCTGTCAGTGGGCCTCGAAGGAGAATTAAAATCTAGTGTTTCTGATTCCACTGATGACAAGTGTCCTGGTGGGTGCGTCATGGACTCAGTTTGACATTTAATTGACAGTTTAATGACAGTACACCAGAGGCTTAAAAAAGTAATACAGATACAAAATGTGCAGGTAAAGACCAACTTGCGGCTTCAAAGTATTCAGCAGGAAGGGGCTCCGGCTCTTTCTCTTGGTGTCTTCGCCTCCCCTACCCTACTAAGCACTCAGCAATTTTTATCTTGTGTTCTCAGTGGGAATTGTATGCCAATGTAACCAAGAAATTTCAGTGGCTGAGTAAAAGCTACGCTGTGCAGAAAAAAAATAGCAGAAAAATACAGAAGGAATGGGGAATGATATATTCTACAACATGTAATGAAATTACTGAGTTGGATAATGATTATCAACTGGTATTTAAACCCATAGGGCTGAAAGGTCAATGGGGAAGCAGATATCTATTGGTGTTCAAGTGGCACCACGCAGGATGAGCTTCTGCTCACGATGAGAAAAGTACAACTATACAAATGCAGATGGAATCAGCGTATCACCACCCAGTAATCACCTTAGTGTCACTAGTGACAACAGATATTATGTGTGTCCTGGTGTGATGCCGTTTGACGAATTCATCACTTGTCGTGTATTCTGGAAAAAATTAAAAGTACACTTAGATTGTATGGTGGCCTTAGAGCAAATTCTGTTTCAGTGGGAGAACGATGGATAGAAGGAGCAGGATTATTGACACTACAAGGATGCCACCGTCAAATGCAGAAGGTGGAAGATCCTATAAGACAATTATCTAGCCTCTTTCATAAGTGAATATAGTCAGCGAATGTCATGAAAAAAAAATAGGAATGGTCAAGATTAAGAAACATGACAGACATAACAACCAAATGTGTTTGGATTATATTGTGATTTCGAAAACCAAATTTCGAAGACTTTTTGGGAGAGACAAGTAAAGAAATCTGAATATAGATCAGGTCATAGATTGACCATGAAAATTTTCTCCCATGATAAGATGCAGGTGAAAGACTAAAAAGGTCAGGTTATAAAACAATAGGTGAAATATGATCTCAGAGGACAAAAACACATAAGTGTGCCTAAATACAGAGAGGAAAAGATTTAGAATGAAAGGTAACTAAACATTAGTAGGGTCTGGTGGGATTATGATGCTTTTTGTGTGTGTGTGTATTTTTGCTTCTTTCTCACTATATAAATATATTTTTGTAGCTGGGCGTGGTGGCGCACACTTGTAATCCCAGCATTT
The DNA here is from genome assembly GCA_004027655.1 of Graphiurus murinus. NCBI lineage: Eukaryota > Metazoa > Chordata > Mammalia > Rodentia > Gliridae > Graphiurus > Graphiurus murinus. The sequence goes on from PVLC010000763.1 coordinate 151,763, forward strand.
GGGAGGCTGAGACCGGAGGATCCGAGTTCGCGGCCAGCCTCAGCTACCTAGTGAGGCACTCCGCAACTTAGTGAGACCCTGTTTCAAAATAAAGAATAAAAAATAGGGCTGGGGGTATAGCTCGAAGGTAGAATGCCTTGAGTTCAATCCCCAGTACCGTAAAAAAATAATAAATAAATAAATAAATAAATATTTTTTGTGTTGCTAAGGATTGAACTCAGAAGGGTTCTACTACAGAACTACACCCCCAGCCCTTTTTACAGATCTTTTTATTTATTTATTTTATTGTAAAACAGGGTCTAACTAAATTACCATGCTTTGGCCTCAAACTTGCGATCCTCCTGTCTCAGCCTTCCATGTACCAGGATTACAGGTGTGTGCTGCCACCCTTGGCTTATATTTTTAAACTTTCTGCAATGTACTTATATTTCCTTTGTCATAAAAGCTTAGAGAGTTTAGTTGTAGAAAACACAAAATTGACCATCCAGAATTGACAGGTTTTAAACATTTTGTCTACTTTGTTTTAAATCCATTATTAAAAAATCTGTTGCTTCTCGAGCGAGTTAAATAAAACACTGGCATTCAGCTGTCCTTCGAGTGGACGTTTGCTGGGAAACCCTCTAGTCCACATTTTAATGAAATCTAGCCACTCAAGAATTTTTCTAACCTGCAATTAATAAACATTATAAATACCATTAGGTCAAAGAAAGCATTGGGTATCTGGAGAGAAAAGAAGTGTATCAGTGTTATGAATAGGGGTGACGGGCATATCAATGGGAGATTACGGGTCCTCTGGATAGGGACACACGGGTGAGACCTTGGAGGCATGTCCTCAGTCACTACACACAGAAGCTCAGCCCACGAGGATGGGTTCTGGGGTGCAGTGCCTAGATTTGAATCCCACGCTCCACAGCTTACACCTTCGGACCTTTGCAGACAGTGTTGTAAGCACCCTGAGCTTCATCTTCACCTTCCAAATGGGCTTGATAGGGACTACATGGCAGTGTGACCATAAAGAATACCTCATAAGTAGCGCCAAAATGTAACATATAGTCTCTTTCTTCCTTTCCTTCCTCCCCAGTTTAATTTCCTTTTTTTTTTTTTTTTTTTTTTTTTTTTTTTTTTTTTTTTTTGGTGGTCCTGGGGATGGAACCCAGGGCCTCCTGCATACTAAACAAGTGTTCTTCCACTGAGCGACATTCCCAGACATAGCAGAAAGAGCAGAATAGTAGAATTTCTTTCTTTCTTTTTTTTTTTTTTTTTGCGGTACTATTGGGGATTGAATCCAGGGGCATTCTACCTCCAAGCTACACCTCCAGTCCTATTTTTTATTCTTTATTTTGAAACAGGGTCTCACTAAGTTGCGGAGGGCCTCACTAAGTAGCTGAGGCTGACTGCGAACTTGGATCCTCCTGTCTCAGCTTCCCAAGTACTGGGATTACAAGCGTACACCACCATGCCCAGCTCAGAATTTCTGAAACATATGTAACTGAATTCCTCTTATTTGTCTTTATTTGCCAGCTTGGCAGTGGCTGCTGCATTTTACCAACTGCCCTGTTTGTCATTCATTGCTATAGCTCTGATGCCTCTTCTTCCAGCTGGGGAAGGTATGGATTAGGTAGAATCTGCCCATGTGTCCTGGCTGCATTCTAGAACACTCTTGCCTGGGGCTAGCATGTCATTCATTGTATACACCGAGAGACTATTTGCTATTACTCTTAGAGTTTTTATATCTATATTTAAAAATAAAATTTAGTTCTACATATTTTTAGATTGTTCCACCTGGTCAAGGTGCTATACTACAGTCAACAAGGGTTTTAAAGTATCAGTTGAGTTGTAGGTGTTTTAAACTTGAGTTTTCTGTGTAGCATTCAAGTCCAGATGCGAAGGAAGTTGCGAGATACACACAGCTTAAACTCAGAGGAGAGTCATGGGGTGCAAGTAGAGATTTAAGAGTTATCGAAATATGAACCCTGGCTACGTGTGGTGGCATATGTCTGTCATCCTAGTACTTGGGAGGTTGAGACAGGAGTATCTTAGGTTTGAGGCAAGCCTCAGCAACTTAGCAAGAACCTGTTTCAAAATAAGTAAAATGAGTTTGGGGCTAAGAACTACTTTGGCTATCCTGGGCTTTTCGTTTTTCCAGATGAATTTAAGGACTGATTTTTCTATTTCTGTGCGGAGCACCCTTGGTAATTTCATGGGCATTGCATTGAATCTGTAGATCAGTTTTGGGAGGATGGCCATTTTGATGATATTTATTCTGCCTATCCAAGAGCATGGTAGATCCTTCCATCTTCTGAGGTCTTCATTGATTTCTTTCTTTAACTTTTTGTAGTTTTCCTTATAGAGGTCTTTTACCTCCTTGGTTAGGTTTATCCCTAAGTACTTTATTTTTCAGGGTGCTATTATGAGTGGAATTGTTTTCTGGATTTCTTTTTCAGTGGATTTATGGTTGGCATACAGGAAAGCTTCTGATTTTTTAAGATTTATTTTGTATCCAGACACTTTTGCTTAATTTGTTGATCAGTTCTATGAGATTTTTGGTTGAGTTTATTGGGTCTTCTACGTATAATATCATGTCGTCTGCAAAACAGGATAGTTTTAGTTCTTCTTTCCCTGTCTTTACCCCTTTGATTTCCTTCTCTTGCCTTATTGCTCTGGCTAGAGTCTCAGTTGAACAGAAGAGGTGATAATGGACATCCTTGCCTTGAGTTTGGGGCTATAGCTCAGAAGTAGAATGCCCCTGGGTTCACTTTCCAGTACAAAAGGAAGAGAAGGAAAAGGAAAAGGAGAAGGAGAAAAAGGAGCAGGAGAAGGAGTTGGAGGAGAAGGAGGAGGAGGAGGTTAGCAGAGGAAGCCAGATCACAAGTGAGTAAGGAGCAAATAAGGTGAGGAGATGGAAGACTAGGGGAGATCATTCTTAAAAAAAAAAGAAAGAAAGAAAGAAAGAAAGAAAGAAAGAAAGAAAGAAAGAAAGAAAGAAATGGAGATAAGGAATTGGATAATATAAACATATACTTAAGGATTTTTTTTTTTTCAGAATGGGAAAGTCTTCAGTACACTTGTCTGTTAAGGATGAAGAGACTATAGAATAGAAAATACTAAAGCTACTGAAGAGATGGACACAGTGGTGCCTACCTATAATTCCAGTTACTTAGGAAGCTGAGGCAGGAGGATCTCAATTTGGGTCCAATCCAGGCAACTTGGCAAGATCCTGTCTCAAAACAATTTTTTTAAAAAAGGCTGGGATGTAGCTCAGTCGTAGAGTGCTTACGCAGTACAAGTAAGGCCCTGGATTAAATCCCCAGTAAAATACACACACACACACACACACACACACACACACACACACACACCCCTGAAGAAAACAGAGGTACCATATTAAAAGAAGACCCCTAGAATATTGGAAGGATTGGAGCCAAGGACATAAAGGTGGCCATAGCAGGAGTTCCTACTGTGAACCCCAGAGGAACACCTCATCTCTGTGAACACGATGAGACAAGTTAAAGAGAAGTAGAGGAAGAGATGACATGTCAGTGGTGGCCTGATGATGACTTACAGTGAACCTGTCGCAAAACAAACAAACAAACAAAAACATGGGGAAGCGTCCCGTCCCCATGGCATCTGCTAGTGTCAAGCACTGCCCGGTCACACTGTAAAAGCAGGCAGGACAGTGCCGATTTGCCAGACAAGAGACTTGGTGAATGCTGGGTTAGAAGACAGGCACGATGGAAAAATGGACAGAAGGCTGAACTCACGCTGGTCAACAGCTACGTGTACAGTAGGCAGGAAAGAGAGGAGCCTGAAAGATTTGACCAAATTAAGAGAAAAAGCCCAACAGGAGAGTCAAATGTCTGAAGCCAAAGATAAGCTACACTACAAGTGAGATGGGCTGGTATCGTGGGGTTCACGATTCCTGAAATGAAATGTGTTTCTGGGAGGACAAAATACCGAGTGTGATCCTGGGAGGAGGCTGACGCTTAGGGGAGTCATCAAGGTTCAACAAGCTGGCACTTGGTCTCAGATGGGTCAGCTCTAAGTCTCAGCATCTCCTAGAATTAAGGCAAGAGGGGAATGGGAAAGGGGGAGTTTTGGGCATTCTAGGCAGTAGGAGTTTCATCAGAGGACGAGCGTTTAGTTTTAATGAGTGGAGACATGTGTAAAAGAGAGGCCAGCTTCTCCTTTTGCTTCATGGAACTTTGCGGGGTTCCCGAGGGTAAATTGATAGCCGACAGTAAAACTGCCTCCTTAAAGGAAGTAGGTTTCAATGAACGTGGGTGGATGAAATGCAGTTGAAAACATTTTTGGCTGTGTGTGGTGGTGCATACTTGTAATCCCAGTACTTAGGAGGCTAAGACAGGAGGATCGCGGGTTCCTGGCCAGCCTCAGTAACTTGTGAGGCTGTCTGCAACTTAGTGAGACCCTGTTTCAAAATAAAGTATAAAAACTAGGGCTGGGGGTGTAGCTCAGAGGTAGAATGCCCCTGGTACTGCAAAATAAATAAATAAATAGAATAATAAAACAAGGTTTTTATGGAAAAGTGTGTCACTGGAAGACTATACAGAGGAGAAAGTGTCAATGACGTGAGATTCCCAGAGAACTCGGCAGAAGAGTGTGGAGCGAGGGTAACAGCAGGAATATGCAATGACTGAGGAAAAGGATGAGGAGAGGAACTGAGGCTCAGCCGTGGTGGGTGAAAACATGGTGGGGGTGGATTTGCCTTTCATGCAGTAATGAGTAATTATTGAGTGGAAAGACCTACTTAGAAGTGAATGGTCTCAAATGTCTCCTAGTTGGTAAAGTGAGGGTCCCTGAAAATATCTTGCTTAATTTTTGGGAAAATGTAATGGCTCTCATGAGATTCCAGAAGCAGCAAGAAGCCAAGTGTGGTGTTGCACACCTGTAATCTCAGGACATGGGAGGCTGAGACAGGAGGATTGCAGGTTTGAGGCCAGCCTTAGGAATTGAGTGAGATCCTCAGCAGTTTAGAGACTCTGTTTCAAAATAATAAATTAAAAGGGCTGGGCATGTAGCTCAGAGGTAGAATGGACCTGGGTTGAATATCTAGTACCAAAAGAGGAAAAAGAAGAGGAGGAGGAGGAAGAGGAGGAAAAGGAAAGAGGAGGAAGAGGAAGGAGGAGGAAGAGGAGAAGAGGAGAAAGAAGATGAGAAGGAGGAAGAGGAGGAAGAGGAAGAAGAAGAGGAGGAAGAGGAGGAGGAGGAAGAAGAGGAGGAGGAAAAGGAAGAGAGGAAGAAGAGGAGGAGAAGAGAAAGAAGAAGGGGAGGAAGACGAGGAGAAGAGGAGGAAAAAGAGGAGGAGAAAGAGGAAGGAGGAGGAAGAGGAAGGAGGAGGAAGAGGAAGAGAAGAGGAGGAAGACGAGGAGGAGGAGGAGGAGGAGGAGGAGAAGGTGGAGGGGGAGGAGGAGGAGGAGGATGAGGAAGAGGAGGAGGAGGAAGAGGAGGAGGAGGAAGAGGAGGAAAGACAAGAGTCTCTTTTCTTAGGAGGGCTGCCTCCTCCTCATAGAGCAATGCCAAGATTCCTCATGAAGCTGGGATCTCCCAGGAGATTTGAAGCAGGGGTGTGTGTAACTGCTATATGTGGAATGAGGAGTAGTGATGGGCTCTTCAAAAAATTAAAGATGCTAAAAAACATTTTCAAACACCTCAGCCAGTTGTATGGATTACAAAGCAGGACTGAGGCAGGAAACAGTTCAAACAACACTCTGACAATATATGAAGGTATCACTACCAATTTCACTAACTTGTACCGGGAGGGAGGAATGTGTCGTGAGATGCAATGCACAAGGAGATAAGTCAAGAGCTGTGTACATGTCTGGTTGTGTCATACAGAATTTCACTATGATGTATAATTCTGATATACTAATAAAAGTATACTTTTAAAAGAAAGCACGGTTGGTGCTGGGTGTGGCGGCACACACTCGTAATCCCAGTATTTGGGAGGCTGAGACTGGAGCATCCAGGGTCCTGGTCGGCCTCAGCTACTTAGTGAGACCCTCCTCAACTTAGGGAGACCCTCTTTCAAAATAAAGAACAAAAAATAGGGCTAGGGGTGTAGCTCAGAGGTAGAACCCTGGGTTCAGCCCTCAGTACCGCAAAAAGAAAAACCATGGTTGGTTACTTGAAACTAAAATTTTAGGGTCCAGACCAAGAGGTTATATGCTAATGGTTTGTGTACTTCATTTTGTTGTCATCTTAAATGCAAAAGATTTCATTTAAGTATCTAGAAAAAAAATCTAGCTTTTCCAGAGAAACCAGCCACAGCAGGCTCATTTTTCTAGAACCTGCTGGAATTAAGTCATGGCTTCTCTCTCCCCATGGGGCATGCAAGCCTCAGTTCCTCATGTCATTTTACCTGCTGGAATCTGATACCTGAAGGCATTTGTGTTTGTAATTCCGGACTTGGCCCTTGATGAGTTAAATCAGCCAATATTATCTACATCGAAGTATCATGTTAGAAAACAAGTGATTGATCACGATGCCAAGAAATTAGATTTGCATGCATGTGTTTACGTTGGTAAAATGGATTAACTTAAAGCTAAACAATCACATGGTAATAAAGATGGAAATTTAAGAGCACAAAAGATGGTATCTCCCACAACCCTTATCCTGCACAAAATGAGCTCAAATGTTGTTTCCAAATTTTGTTCAAATCCACCTATATTGTACGTATAACATCTAGACTAGAGAATTAATTCCACCATATTCCTTGCTATCCTAAATTTCTCCCACTCAGCTATGGAACCTGCTCTCGTGTATCACACATTGACCTCTCAGCTCACTCTCTTTCCACTGTAGCTCACCCTTTCCAACTCTGAACTATTTTATCTGAATGATTTAAACATATAAAAGCAAGGAAAAGAATACGGGCAACAAAATACAAAACTCTGGAGAATAATGCACATGTCATGCAGTTCTGAAGAGGTGTTAGAAAGTAAGTGTGACCTGAGCTTCCTAGGAGACAAAGAAAAGAAGGAAATGTCAACAAATATATGTTTCATGGTGCAAGAAAAATGTCATTTAGTCATGTAGAGTCCTAGGAAATTTTCTTATAGTAAAATCTGGGGGGAATTGTCACCAGTGATTCTACAGACATTGTGAGATGACAGTAAACCATAACCACAGTAGCATTCCTAAGACATGGGATTTTTTAGCTTCAAATATTTAAAATATTTTAGTTTATTAAAATATTCTTTAGCAGAGTCTAACAGAGAAACCCTGATATTTCACTTCTGTGAAAAGTCTTGAAAGGCCAGAACATCAGAGCTGAAGGTCAAACACATAGCTCTCCAGATCAGCCAAAGGATAAATTCACACCATCGGAAGGAATCAGCCATAAATCAGCTGTTTCCTTCAGCTGACTTTTTTTTTAGAGTAAGAATTGAAAAGTGGCATTTGAAACTGCAATCTCTGGCAAGAACATAGTGCCAAGAAGCCGTGATATGATAAAGTGTCTCTGTGGAGTTTAAGAAACATAACTAGTGATCCCAGGGACTACGGAGGCTGACACAGGAGGATGGCAAGTTTGAGGCCAGCCTTGGTCAACCTAGCAAGACCCCATCTCAAAATGAAAAAATTAAAAGTGCTGGAGATGTAGCTTAGTGGCAAAGTGCCCAGTTCCATCCTGGAAGGAAGGAAGGAAGGAAGAAAGGAAGAAAGGAAGGAAGGGAGGGAGGGAGGGAGGGAGGGAGGGAGGGAAGGAGGAAGGAAGGAAGGAAGGAAGGAAGGAAGGAAGGAAGGAAGGAAGGAAGGAAGGAAGGAAGGAAGGAAGGACATCCTCTCTGGCAGGACCAGTTGCCTCCCCAGCCCCATCTCAGGGTGTAGCAGGAAAACTATAATAGAGGGGGGAGAAATTTGGCTCCCCCAGGCAGAGCCAGCGGAGGGAGCTCTGTCTGCTTCTCTGGTACCTGAGTTAAACTCTTTGTAGCTTAGATTATTTATTACATTATCGCTGTCACCTTTTCCCCAAAGGAACACATAATCCATACAGTTGGCATCAAATATTACTGGATGACAGATTTGTTTTGAAAATGGTAAAATTAGATAATGCATCTCCTTGAGATTCATGGCATTCTTTCTAATAATAGAGCCATGGGATAGCTCAAAGCCGTGCGCAGTATCATCATGCAGTAGCCATTTATTCATGAGAACATTCTGTACTCCTTCCCAAACACAGCATCTCTCGTCACATATCATGTTTGGCTATTTTCCTTCTCAAAAGGTCTTGTTTCAGATCTAATACATTTAACCAAAATAAATAAATAAATAAATAAAAATAAAAATAAAATACGCCCATGAAGTTACTTGGACAACGGCTCACATTGTAACTTATGGCAATTGTGAGTATTACTGACCTGCCAATCTCAAATATATTTATAAGCTACGCACACAAAAATGAAATGAACAAAGTGATTCAGATTAACCAGCTCTGACTACCCATTTTAAGAAAATCACGGGGTGTGCCTAGGATCCAATGCTAACAATTTGTTACGCAAGACAGTGTTATAGCTTTCTAAATGGTAAGTAACTGTTTAAAAATTCCGAGGCATTCTTAAAATGTTTCACTTAAACATTTCTGCAATAAAATCTTATTGAACTGTTGCTTTCATTAATTTTCTACAGACTAGAGAGCAAGGAATTCAAGTTCCATTTTTCTCCCCCCTTTAACTTTGCCTACTACTAGCCAATCAACTGTGCCTCTTTTTTAAAATAAACCCCTGGCCTTGAGTTTTGGCCCCTTAATAGTAGCCTACATGGTTGACTACCCTTGGTGTTAAATTTTCTTAAATTGTATTTCTGTCAGTGTATCATTTTTTTTAAGCAATGGACCCTATAATAGCAAGCACTGGTGTGTCAGGAGTGCATTTTAACAGCACGACACAAGTATTTTTCACTACAGGAGACAAACAATGATATGTATTACATGCAGTAAACACTGCCTTCAGTACACAGGGTTCTCTTAGTATTTATCTGTCTAAAATCTCACTGTGTCCTGAACGGGGAGTTGCAGGGGAGAGAGAAAAACCTGCCTCATATTAACATTGCCAGTGGCAATGGTGGAGCATTGGAAAGAGTATGTATGCCCTGTCACACTCCTCAGGAAAGAAAGTCCTGATTTAATATGAAACGATCAGAGCTCATGCTTAGAAAGTCCCTTTCTCCCAAACAATTACCACATCTTCCTCTTACAAGTCCTTTCCTAAGTGCTAGTGTCGCCCCCCCCCCCCCCCCCCGCACACAGCAATATCAGACAGCCTTCAATCAAGCCTAAGAAGCTACTAAGGAGAGAGTGCTCTCAAAACCTGGAGTGCAGAAACCTCAGGGATGCTTTAAAAATATTAGCATTTCTGCTTCTGTTTAATCTCTATCTGATCCTTTAAACATTGTTTTCATAGTGTAAAAATGTTCAATGGAACCAGAGGACCTGGCTTCCTGGCCAGCCTCATCTATTTAGTCAGACCCTCTGCAAATTAGTGAGACCCTCTGCAACTTAGTGAGACCCTGTTTCAAAATAAAGACTAAAAAATAGGATTGGGGGTGTAGCTCAGAGGTAGAATGCTCCTGGGTTCAATCCCTGTACCACCACCAAAAAAAAGTTCAATGGAGTGCATATATTGTACACACATGTATGTATGTGTGTGTATGTGTATAAGGAATCAGATATATAAAAATAAAATATATATATAAATCATATAAATCAAATATATATATTAATCATATATATCAAACAAATATAATATATAAAATCAAATATATAAAAATCAAAGGAATCAAATATATATAAATTAAAGGTGCATGGTCCAATTTCTTTACAAATAAAAGTATATAATTAAAATGTTTAGTGAACACTGCAAAAAAACTCTATCAATAAAAAAAATGGGCATTCCATTGTCACCACCTGAGAAAGAGATACAAAACTCAACATTATAAAGGAAATCTGAAACAACCGAAAATTTTATAATTCTTCCCCCATGAGAACTTAAATATAAATGTTTTTGCAAGGCTATAAAACTCCCACATGATACAATGTGGAACGCAGGGCCATTGGAGATATTTTAGAAAACTGGCGTCTTGGTAACAAAGGAAGTAAAATTTTCAATAATTCCCCTAAGAAATCAAATTCACCTTAATTTATGGAGAACACACTAGCGTCTTAACTTAAGAACCCATTCCAAATGCCAGTAGTTCCCGCTGTTCAGAATTTGTTTTTCCCTGTATGGTGCTACGTGTGCATGGTGTGTAGGCATCTCTCCATCCATCCTCCTCGAAGACCATGTCACAGTGGTAACCTCTCAGGGGCTTGGCCATGCATCTCTCTTTCAGCTCGTCTAGTCTGTTTAGTCTCCTCGCCTGTGCCATTGACCCACTCTAACACAGTGCTCTTCTTTCCATCTGTAGAGGCTGCATGGCAGCGTCTGAGTTCCACTCCATGATACCCAGGTACCATTGGGTGAGGAGAGAGACCTTTCCTGTTTCCAGATAACCACGCTGTGGCACGGAGAGTCCGAGCACCCTGCCCAGCCTCCAGCTGGGATGCAGCCTGTATTGGCTTCGTCAAGGTGCTTTCCAGGGGGGTTGAAATCTATGGATTAAATCTAACTCCACCTAGTTTGAAGATGCTTTGAAAATTGACAAGAACTACTGTGACAATTTTTTTTTAAAAAAAGCTATAGTCACAGAAAATAAAAATAGTAGATAAATTGGTCATAGTAGCAATTTATGATTAATTTGCCATTAATGAGAGTTAGTGGGGTGCGGAATGGTGGCATATGTCTGCAGTCCCAGGACATAGGAGGCTAACGTAGGAGGATCATAGATTTGAGGCCAGCCTCAGTACTTTAGAAAGGCTTTCGGCAACTTGGCAAGACCCTGTGTCGAAATAAAAAATAAAGCGGACTGGGGGTATGGCTCAGAGGTAAAATCCCCTGGGTTCAATCCCTAGAAACACAAACACACACACACACACACACACACACACACACACACACACACACGATAGTGGGATGGGTAATACCTAATATAGGAGCATAATGAGAAACACCCTCTGAAATAGTTAAAATACATGAAATGTATTAAAATGAATGTAGGATAATCTTGTGGCTTTAGAAACATGAGTTATGATGAAAATGACAGACTCTGTTTACTACTCAGTAAAAGAAAAATTAAAAAAACATTTTAATTTTAAATCTCCTCAAAATGTGCAATTTTTTCAGGTCACTACAGAAAGCCAGAGTTAATCAAGAAGATAAAGCATTTAACATATTTAGTCAAATAAACAAGTGATCTGTATTCCAAAGATAGTGGTTAGTTTAATAACTTCCACTGGCAAGATTATTTAAGTACCACCCAATCTATCAAGATGGAGCAACTTTTCCTTAAAATCAAGCTCAAATTCATGTACTTTGGAAGAAAAGAATCACCAAGTAATTAAGAGTATTATGTCTTCAACTCAACCAGGACAAGACAGCATTTATTTATTTATTTATTTATTTATTTATTTTTGCGGTACTGGGGATTGAACCCAAAGGCTCCGAGCTACACCCCCAGCCCTATTTTTTATTCTTTATTTTGAAACAGGGTCTCACTAAGTTGCAGAGTGCCTCACTAGGTAGCTGAGGCTGGCCGCGAACCCGGATCCTCCAGTCTCAGCCTCCCAAGGACTGGGATTACAAGCGTGCACCACCATGCCCCACTTCAAGATGGCATTTATAGCAGACGTCCCATCTACCAAGAACATAGAAGGAAATTCTTCTGCTGGAAATTGTAGCGGAAGAAAGCCCAAAGGATGCTTGGTGACGAGGTAGGAATTAAAACTTGTAAAGCCCTTTGGCCTCCTAGCTCTCTAGAAAGTACGTGCTGAATTCTTTGTGTATGACTTGCAGGTGCCAGGATTTTGAAAGCTCAACACCACACCCCTTCTTGAGATGCAGGACAAATTAGCCCGGCGGCGTCTCAGGGAGCACCCATGATCCATTCCAACCCATCTGAGAAGTGTCAATACTGGCCCAAGGATGGTGCTTTGTATTGATTTCATTTAAATTTCACTTCTTCAATTTTTAAGGGTAAAGCCAGTTTAAACATACAAATCCCACTCACAAATAAGAGCAAGTATGCATCTTTTAGTTTCAAAGATTAATGCTTAGCTCTTCCTGATGCGAAACTGATATTCCTGGTGAGGATTAGTTAGGTTAGGGGTGAGAAACATTAGTATGGAAGACACTTGCCCCAGCCTCTCAGCTCATCAAGAGTGTGCCTAAATTGTTTAAAATAACAATGTGTCTTTAATGTATCTTCTCTAAATGCCAGGCTTAAAAACATTTATGGCAATTAGAAAAAATATTTAATTTTTAATGCTTTGTGCTAAAAATTACTTATTTTAATACGGCTCAGCTTAACTTTTATTTATCATCTATTTTGCACTGCTGAGGGTCAAAACCAGACCTGTGCATGTGCTAGGCAAGCACTCTACCCCAGAGCAGTTGGCTTAACTTGAAGAAAGTGAAAGAAGAAAAAAACAATCGCACCACAGAGTTAATATTCCTGACTTCAAAAGAGACCTTTGGATAAAGGAGTAGAGACTCCATTGGAGCGATGGTGGATAGAGGTGTAATGACGGTAACAGTTTAAATAGTGCTATGTACATATATGAAATTATCAAGACCAATCTCAATGACATATACAGGGAGGGGGCGGGGAGGCAGGATCCGGAAGGCAACACACCAACTGTTGTGTGTCTGTGTGTTCCTATCACTCTATTCCTCATTACCATGTATAATTACAATGCCCCAATAAACATCTGAAAGGGGTTGAAAACAGAGCCTCTAGACATCCACATGTGTACCATTTTATTACAAGGTATAGCCAAAGATACTGTGCTCTGGAGAGATTTCTTCAACATCACTGGCGGGGGTTACCCTCTGGACGCTGAGTTGGCCGCCCTAGCCCAACAAGATGGTTTTCAGGTTGATATACTCTGATGTTTAAGTAACCCATTAACCACATTAGGGCATGTACATTGACATGTTGACTTGAAATCAAGCACACCATTCTGCCCCAGCCCAAGACTTAGCAGTGGATGGCCAAGTGACTAAATCCTGAGGTCTAATTTCAGGTTTATATTTTGTAATTTTTACTTAATCATGATGGTTCATCTAGGAGGCCAAGAAAAACACATCCAAAAAAAAAAAAAGAAAACTACCAGTAAATAATGAGTGAAAAAAAGCCAGGCGTGGTGGCGCACGCTTGTAATCCCAGCATTTGGGAGGCTGAGACCGGAGGATCCGGGTTCGCGGCCAGCCTCAGCTACCTAGTGAGACACTCCGCAACTTAGTGAGACCCGGTTTCCAAATAAAGAATAAAAAAAATAGGGCTGGGGGTGTAGCTTGGAGGTAGAATGCCCCTGAGTTCAATCCCTAATGCCAAAAAAAAAAAAATAATAATAATGAGTGAAAAATAATCCCATTCAATTCAGCACATGAGTCCTGCTACCCCAAACAAAATAGAATTGATTCCATAACAGCCTGATTGAATAATACTGGTTATCAAAAGTATTACTACTTTCCTGGTGGACACTCAGAAAGGTCCTGGGAGATTCTTTTTTGTGTGTGTGTGATACTGGAGATTGAACCCCCAGGGGCATTGGACCTCCAAGCTACACACCCAATCCTATTTTTTATTTTTTATTTTGAAACAGGGTCTCACTAAGTCACGGAGAACCTCACTAAGTAGCTGTGGCTGGCCTCAGAACCCGGATCCTCCTGTCTCAGCCTCCCAAATACTGGGATTACAAGCATGCACCACCATGCGTGGCTTCCTGGGGAATTCTTGGTTGTAATGCTGATGGGGATGCCAGAGACCCCCTCCCCATGGCTGCCTCTAATCCTTGCAACTTCCGCTCTCCCCCAAGCCATGCGAGCATGAGCATGTTCTTCATCTCTCAAACACATCAGCAAAACTGCTATTGCAGGATCTTTGGACTGGTGAGCCCCATGCCCAGAATGTCCTTTACACACAAGCCCAGGGCCAGGTCCCTCACCAGGGCCAGTCACCAGCTCAGAGAGGCTGTCTATGTGTAAACACACGCACACACACACACACACACACACACACACACACACACATTCTGCAAACCTCTTATGTTGCTTCATTACGCCCCCACCACCACCACAGAACTATCTTCCAAGTATTCCTTTACTATTTTGTTGATCATTTGCTTCCCCCTACTAAAATATAAATTCCACAAGGAGTAGAGATATTTTTGTGTTTTATGCAATGTGGTAACCCAGAGGATCACTCGGTACTCTAGAGTACTGGTAATCTGTTGACTGGGAACATAGGGACGGGATTGCTAAGTGTTTTGCGAGCAGCATCCGTGGTACCCCTCTTGATAGTTTAGCTAGCATCTGTGCTCAGAGATGGAACAATACGATAGCTATGAGCTAACTCTGTCTTACACTGAACCCAAATACAGCTCTGAAGCTCAGCTTTTTTACAGGCTCCAAGATTTTTTGTTTCTTTTCGTTTGTGTTTGTACTGGGGATTGAACCCAGGGGCATACTATCTCCGAGCAACAACTGTAGCCCTTTTTAGTTTTTATTTTGAAACATGGTCTTGCTAAGTTACTGACATTGGCCTCGAACCTACGATCCTCCAGTCTTAGCTTCCTGGGATTACAGGCATGTGCCACCACATGCATGCCACAGGATCAAGATTTTACTTATTGCTTACAACTTCCCTTCTTCAAAAGATAGTCTACTTCTTGATTATACCTCTTCTCATTCTCTACATTTGTTCCATGGGTCATAACTAGAATAAATTTTTTCATGTATTTTACTCAGTTATTTATAAAGATGGTGACTATATCAGATGTATAAAATGTTAAAATAACTTGCCCTTACGTTCTTCCCAAATTTCCCAGATTTAAATACCTTATTTTTCATATAGCACAATATTAATAAGTTTATATTATATATTGATATGTTATACATAAACCCACTAGGAATAAAATATTCAAATTCATTATTGACAGGAAGAAAATATTGGCATTCAAATTATTTGTTAAGTGACTAAACAGCTTCATCACTACACTGTTAAGGAAATAGCCAGGCATATAATCAGAATGATAAAATTCCCAATACTACCTTCTCAGCAGGGCTTACTGTAGAAAGAAGAGATTCTTCTAGCTTAAAGCCCTTCTAATTTTTTTCCCTAATAATGGCCACAGAAAAAACACTCATTTGTAAGTTTAAAAGCCATTCCATTACATTATTTCCTTGTATCTCTCAAAGTGTAAGGGATCCTCAGTGTAATAGTGTTCCCATGTAATCCTTGCAAGTTCTAAAATTATGTTCAAAATGCAGCTGAACTTGTGACCTGTAACCTGCACGCTAACCTGAGGCCACCCTGGCTACTGAGACTCACAGTTAGCGCTAGAAGCTGCGGCTGCTACTTCCAGTCACCTCACCCACGCCCGCCCACCAGGTTAAGGAATAGGACTAACCGTCTATATTGCCTGGTTTCCAAGGACAGCAAATGGTCCGAAGATATTTTTAGTGAGAAGTGGATGGACGCAAAATATGCATTGCGCTCGGTGTCCCAAGGTATTTTATCACGACTGACAGAGGAAACCTTCTCTTTGTGGTAAAGTAAGTATATCAAAGGACATTACTTAAGAGATTTCAACTTCTTTGCTTTCTAGGGTTTCTCCTTCTTCATCTGGAGACCCTCTTATGCCCCATCTTCTCCCTAGCATCCGCATATTAGGGAGAACATATGCTTCTTTACTCTTTGTGACTGGCTAATCTCACTTAACATAATGTTTTCCAGTTCTTTCCATTTCCCTGCAAATAACACGATTTTGTTCTTCTTGGGGAGGGGGGGAGGACACACTAATGTATACCAAGGTTACTCACTAAACTGAACTTGAGAGGGAGGGAGGGCGAGGGAGCGGGGTGGGAATTTGGGGAAGGGGTCAAATGAGAATTGTGAGCACATATATCGTTATCAATTTGTACCTAACAAAGATGTATGCTTACAATATATGAATAAAAATAAAAATTAAAAATTAAAAAAAGAGATTTCAAAATCTTTTAAAAACAAACCAAAACAATTTTTTTTCCCCAAACAAGAATGGTTATCAGAAGAAACATGAAATTGTTCTAAAAGTTTTTAGAAAAAAGCAATCAACTAGTGATGTTTGAAATTAGTCCCTCCCCGCCACCCAAGGATGCCTATTGGGACCCCAGAGCATTAATGAGATAGGAAATTGTTTTTTTTTTATTTATTTTTTTTTTGTGTGTGTGGTGCTGGGGATTGAACTCAGGGGCATTCTACCTCTGAGCTATACCCCCAGCCCTATTTTTTATTCTTTATTTTGAAACAGGGTCTCACTAAGTTGAGGAGTGCCTTACTAGGTAGCTGAGGCTGGCCTTGAACCCAGATCCTCTGGTCTCAGCCTCCCAGATGCTGGGATTACAAGCGTGTGCCACCATGCTCAGCTTTGTTTTTTCTTGGTGACATTTAGATTACTATGAAATGTTAGCATTGGCACATTTTAAGAAGTTGCCTGCCCCCTCCTCATCCTTGTCATGTTTGATATTTATGTTTGCTAAAACTGATTTTATGTTTTTATTAATAGGATGGGTTCAATGTGGATGGTGCTTTATTGTATTAATAATAACAATTTTACTTAAATATAGCTTTGGTGTACTCCTCTGCAGATAATCTTCGAATTCCTCAGAGTCTTTTATTTTCCCAGTAGCCCAGTTGGTGAGTTTTTAATATTAAATTGAATCATAACAACACATGCTGATTAGAGTCTAACTTAATACACCAAGCTTAATGTTAATTTTCTAACTTCAAATTGGGGGTCTGCTTACTCCAACTTGATTATTTATCTCAAGTGTGATTTTATTTTAAACTTCTAAAGCCTACAGCTAAATATTTTTACATCCTAAAAAAACTAACTACAGTGCAAAGGAATTCAGCAAAAAGATTAAGAATTTTTCAGAACTCTAAAATAATGTTGAGAAGAAAAAGGGTTGTTAAGAAGCTTTGATAATATAGGACAGAATGAAAAAAAAAATGGCAGGTAAATACACAAGGAGATGTGGCTATTCTGGGAACATATTAAGTATTTTTCATTACTATAATAAAAGAATATGCTTAGATCCTAACTCCTTTAGCAAGAAGTTACCCATTAACATCAACAATAAGGGAGGGGGGGCAAAAGTAATTGTTTTGAAGTAAAAACTAAAAATCCAAATGCCGTATTTCTTGCTTCACAGTGTAAACTTCTACTTCAGAATAAATTTCTTATAAATACCCCCGGAAGGGAAATGTATAGTTAATTATCAAAACAAATATGTTATAATAGCAGAAACAGAACAGACCTCATCAAACTCCACGGGAAGCGGAAAAAAAAAAAAAAAAAAAAACAGAATTGTAGGATAAATTTAGACATCCTATAGTCTTATAAAACTTGTCTTTCATCTTAAAATGATGAAGGCCCTATAACAACCTGTCAATGCCATAGTTTGTAATATTAAGAAATGACCTAGGCTCAAGCATCTGAATTTGACTGGCTTCAAAGCTTACCAAACTATGAAGCCAGATAATACAAGAAATACCTTTTTTAAGGAAACATGGCTAATGCAAATATTCTTTTATAAAAATATCTGACCTACTGAACAAGACATGTCTATTTGTCTTTTTACTTTCCTTCTTCTAAGGTCTTACCCAGCATTTATACTTCATATATTTTAACATTTCTCCGTAAAAGTAAGAAATGGTAGCTAATTGTTTTGAAAGATGGAATGAAGCTACAGTACATGGTTTTGAACAACAAAACACATTCTGGTAGGAACTGGAAAAACATTTTCAAACAAAATACCAAAATAAGACTTTCATGCTTATAAAGCAAAGGAGGAAATCCCAAGGGTCCTTTACGTTGTTGGAATTCTTCTTCCAGGATATATAATTTTGATGTGAGGTGGAAATCTGGACTACACAATACATTCCTACAATGTATATATTCATTCAAACCATTTGCAAAATTACTACTTTCAGCATATTTTAAAAATGCAATTCCTTAATAAATTATGTTTATGCAGTCAAAACACAGCATTAAAATTTATTATTAGTTACTTAATGGAAGTTAATGGTGAGTTTATAAATGAAGCGCTGGCTTACTTTGATATATTCTAAGAGCAACCAAAAATAGAGATTCTTTCCCAGAATTCTATGTATTTATAAAGTGCAAAATAAGCAATTTTAGCAATTCTCAAATGTAGTTCTTCCAGATGCATTTAATCCTAAATATACTTGTAGAAACAGAAATTTTTTGCTAAGTCAGGTATGTCTAACATATCTATCTTATGTGTTAAAAACTATCCTTACTGAACTATTTCATGCATTAAATAAAGACTTAATATTCTGTAGAGATACATAAACAATGTAAACAATTTTTAATATTTTTGAGTGGTTATATTTTTTATGACAATGTCTCAAATCTATAAAAATAAACCTAAAAAGAAAATGCCACAAAGCTAAAATAATTAACTATATTGAATATGAAAATTCCCATAGTCTGAAAGCAGATGCATCATAGAATTGAAGATAGAAAGTTAGAATTGATAAATTTACAAATGAAATTCAATGTATGGACTAAATATTTTGAATGGAAACTGTTTTAGGGTGGCTGCTACCCAGGGAGTCTGGTGTGAACCCACTAATTTTTTTTCCCAGGGTGAGTGACTGTCTAGTTCTAAAGTATTGTACAAAATAAAATCATCACTCCTCTTTTGTTTTGCTCCATGAATAGTATATAGTCTGAAATATCTGAAATAGGATTCAATAATGATTTCCTTAATAAAGGGGGAAATGGACTTAAAATTACAACTTTTTATAAAGCTATAAATAAGGTAAGACAATTTGTAAGGAACAGAACAAAGTAGTTTTTAATAGACCATGGCATCTAATACACTCATGTGTCAAAATATTTCATAATCCTAAGATTAACTGAGACATTTAACTATGATAAAAATTATGACTACAATAAAGTGCTTAAGAAGCTCAACTGAAGCTTGGAGAGAAAGTTTATCTGTAAGGAGTTTCATTCCACATAAAAGCTTAAGTTTTCAATATTTAAAACAATAAAGAGTGATTTTTTCAAATAATAATAATGGCTTGATTACCAGAGAAAGTCTTTCTAAATACCCAATATCAGAAAGATGATAATAAAGGAAAAAAGAATGAATATTTTATGCAACGTTAGAAAAAGAGACTGTGCTATGAATAGCCAGAAGAGACAGTACTAAGAGCATATTCACTTTTCCGTTTAAGGCTCTAATTGTGCACAAATACAAATTTAACCTGATATAAAAATTGAGAAACACCACATATGATCAGTGTAAAATAAGGTTATAGCTGGATTTATGCTCTAGGTTAGCATTTTAGTTTAATTTTCTCTTTTAGAGTTGTTATATTATTATATTAAAGCATATAAAATTTGTAGTCAGCATAGCAAGCTTCAAATCATTTTAGTTAATTGGCGGCTATGATGGAACATGAAGTACCACTCTTTCCCAGTAGTTTCATTTCAAACAAATCATGCTCACATATAAAAATAGCAAATTGCATTAAATTTTATATAAGACGTTTTACAGCTTCTCATATAGGAACAGCTATAAGCAGCTTTCATGGCATATACCAGAGGGGAAAAAAAAGAGCTTTGAATAAATTCTCTGGCAACTTACCATTCATAGGGATAGAAGACACAGCCTCTATCGACTTAATGCTTAAAATACATCACAAGTCATTGTAGATTAAAAAAATAATAATAAGCAAAAATTGTCCAAAAGTTTGAGTGATGAGTTCTGATCATCTTTATTGCCTCCAAGTTGAAAAGTGAAGCATTTGGATATTTCTCCTACTTCTGCCTGTTTAGTACCTGCAATGGAGTCTTAATTCTAAACCTTTGTTTATACATTGACTGTTTATATTTCTCAAAACATGATAGTTGTGACTAGAGTCTTTTAACTATTATGGCTCAACCTTACTAGTTTTCCTCAGTAATTGTTCATCTACTTTAATACTATCAATTTTAAGCACTAAATTAAGACACAAGATGGTTTTTGTCTAAATTTGTCACAAATTCACCTTTACAAAAAAAAAAAAAGGTATAAATGAGGTGGACAACTTTTTAACAGATGTTTTTGAGACTTGGCATATAAATATTGACCAGCAGATTGACTTCACAGGTTTATCCAGAAAGCATATTAATAGAGGAACTTTTAAAGTCAATTCTGTTGCTTTATGTAGTTAGTTTCCAAAGGAGCAAAATAATCCTAAAATTGGTAAAGACTATCTCATTAGATAGGTACATTTTATGTTCTACAGTAAAATTTAAAAAAAAAAATTTTTGCAAGACCAGTTTTGGAAAGCAAGCAACTCCCCTGCTAAGATTTGAAACTCAGTGCATAAACTATGGATTATTTTTTGTGGTTCTTTTATAATGTAACTAATTATCCTACCAAAGAGGAAAACATTAAAAGAAATCAAATTTAGCATAAAATGGGTTCTCTAACCCTTCAGAAAATATTTTACTATCTAAATTCTAATGTTTTCATATAATTTAATATGTCAAATCATAAAAGAACTTGTAAAAACCTGTCATCAATATTACTACTCAACACAAAATAAAAACACGCAAGACTCATTGCCCAGAATTGATAGTATTTTTTTTCTTTCTTTTTGGAGACAGAAGTTTATTAGGAAGTTAAATATTATTGGGAAAAACATTTTATTCTTCGAGATATAAAAAATTATCTAGCCCAGGATAATACCTATAATAATAATTTATCAACACAGGTCATTTTTTTCTTTATTATTTTCTATATTCTAACTTAGGTATCTAAGAAATCATATGATATCCAAAGGCCAAAACCAAAACAAAATAAGACAACTCTCTTATAGAAGTTAAATAGTTAAACACTGGCTATGCCAAATGCAAAATAAACTAATAAATAAGCTGAACTCAGAAGGAAATGAGAAAGATTATTTTTGAAGAAGCTCAAGAAAATAGCCACAGAGTACTTACTACGTATTCACTGATCATATGACAGATTTTATATAATTAAACTATGAATTGCCACAAAGTCCTAATTCTAAAACTGATTAGACATCAACTACCTTATTCATATTTTGCAAAACACACTTTGATAGTAAGCAGTGACTAGAGTCCCTTAAACATCATGAGGAAATGACATACCTCCCTTTCCCCTTAATTTTATCCATTGTTTTAAATTATTCCTCCCACACAGGGCATTTAATAAACTTTTCTGAATGACTATACACAGTCAAAGAAATTAATGTGTCAATAAATTTGACCACATTTGATTTAACATATATCATCAGACTGTCTTAAGAGACATATGCTTTTGAACATTTATACAACGTCAGTGAGACAAAAGCTTTTCACAGAAAACTAAGTACCACATCTGTGGCATAATCTATAGTTACAATATACACTGTTTATACCCACACCAATTCTCTATTTCACCTCTACAATTTTTAAATGTTGATGAAATTGCCAAAGAAGTCACACTGTATACAGCAACCCTTCAGTTTAAATAAGGGATAAGCCTGCTCTTAACAACTTAGTTTGAAATGTTAACAACCTTTAGGCTGTTAACCTAACAACTTGCTGTTAACATGGTAATGACCAATTGAAGAGGAAATTGTATTCTGAGAAATGGATATATTGGTAATTAGGATGTGAATTTACATTTGAAAGAGTATGAAATATCTCTGATAAGGTGGTTAACATAAAAAATTGGAGTCTATCAGAAATTAACCACAAGGTCTACTACAAAAAGCAACATCGACTCTTTGGGAGATAAAGATTTCTGATATGAAGACTCTTTTGATAAATTCTCTTCAATGAAACGCTTGAGACTCTCAAAGGCCCATGTCACATCATGTGTTTTACTATCCTAAGGAGGAATAAAACACCACAAACCTAAGGTTACTGTTTCTGCTTGCTACTATCTTGACAACTATAAATATATTTCATTCACCATGCAGGCATTTCATTGGCAGATTCATAAATATATATTTTTTACTTTAAAAATCCAGATATTTCTGGTAACTCTCTTTAAAGTTTCCTGAATCTTTGTCTCTTTTGCTTATTAAAACACCTCAATCTTGCTCAGACCGTATAAACTCATGGTTTGGAAATTGCAACATAAATCCACTTGAGAGACCGAAATCGTAAGCAAATGTGAAAGTCAAAAGGATTCTGAAAGCTACTACTCGTTGGTTCAGATGAAGCACAACTAGAAGGCAGCGTTAAATCATGCAAAGCAAATACAAATGCTTTATGTGGAAATGAGGCTCTAATTCACAACCAGTGGAGGGGGGGGAATTTTTATTTCAAAGCGAAAAGTTCAAAGACCAGAGAGTTCTAAAAGGATTCTCGTTGTAAGTTCACTCTGATTACTTGCACCACCATAATGAGGGGGATCCTGGCTGCTAAGAGTCTCTGCTTCCGGCATCTCTCGTGTACATTTTGTGCCCCGGGAGCACACAGGGAAATAGGGCACGTGGCTGTAATTAGGCAGGCGGTGGCCAGGTAGGGCAGACCAAGAGGGAAGAGCGGCCCCTGATCACCAGCGTTGGATTCACCTTCCTATAACTACCATTAATCAAAAAAATGTATTTTCATAGAGAGAGATCGAGTCTGACTTTAAATAACTGAATTAGAGACTAAGAAGGATCAGATTCCCCAGAAAATACCTCCCAGAATGACCAAGATGGTTAAGGAGTTACTGCTGATTGATAAATTTTGTGTCATAAGACAAAAAAAATTTCAAAATAAATAGCTTAATGTCAGATGAGAAAAAAAAAAGATTAATTGTATCAAATGGGAAAACCCAAATGATGCCATGTATCATTTCCCTAATTTGATGGATCCTACTTCATTAATATAAGCCATTTGCAGCTGAAGCAAGTCACAAAGTTCCATGAAAAGCAAAATAATCTCTCTTCAGTAGAATTTCTGTGTTGAGTGCTAAATGTCGGGCAGTGAGTGAGCTGACTGTAGGGCGTCATAACCAAGGGTGCCTACCTCCTCTCCAAGCTCTTCAGATGCATGGGGTCTGGAGTGTGGCTATTATTTCCCTGTGACCGTGAAGGTCTCTATTTTGTATTCTCCCTGAAGCTACTGGCGAGTCCAAGACCCTTCCATGTTCAGTGATGACTCTGCAGTGACCATTTCAAATGTCAAGGGGAGAGGTGGGGAGAATGAATTCAAAGGTAGAGAAAGTTTTTTCAAAGCCATACAATAAAATATGCCGAATACAAGACAATTAGGAGTTTAACTCGGACAAATCGGAACCCCCAAATTAGAGCCAAATAACTTTAGAAGAATTATTAGGTCCCACCACAGTTGGACTTGTGAAAACTAGAGCCCGAATGCTTAGCTAAGCAACTGACCCGCTTCTCTGTGTTATGATGCTTAGCCTACTTTACTTCTTTCACTCTAATAAATAAAACGTGGAGGCTGGTTTCTACCAAATCCATCCTTGTCATTAAGTGGCAGTTCCCAGAAAAGAGTGACATAACCGATCCCTTAACTACGAGCCACAGTGACACACTTCAGATGTATTCAGCTGGCGGTGCCTTAAGCAGGAATTTGCGTAATGCACACAGGGCAACGTATTGAGGGCTGAGAGGGCAAAGGATTTCAGGAGCAAAAGCTGGTAGCAAGGAAATAAAGCAAACAAGCAGGAAAAAGAAATACACCTACAGATGTATTTTAAAAGGTATCCAGTCATCACTGGCGTGCAAGGATAATTCATACCTTAGGTAGTCTCTGCGGCAAAGGATAAGGTTGGCTTTAGTGTACAGGGTGGAGCCCACCTCTCCCAATCGGCAGTCACAGCAGGCACACTTCAGACAGTCTTCATGCCAGTATTTGTCCAATGCCTTCAGAAGATACCGGTCCTTGATCTTTCGGTTGCAGCCAGCACAACCTTTCGGCTTGGTGTCTGGCTGGACTGAGAGCATTTGTATACCTAAAAAGAAGAAGAAAAAGAAGAAGAAGAAGAAAAAAAACAGAGAGAGAGAGAGAGAGAGAGAGAGAGAGAGAGCGAGCTGAGACCACAAGGCAGAATAAAAAGATGTCAAAAGACCCTCAACCGGGTTAAATATTTAATATTGCCTTTTCCTATAAGCATCTGATTTTTTTTTTTTTTGTCTTAGGGATGGACTGAAATCAAACTAAATTTGAAGAACTTTATATAATCCTTATTAAATCATTGATAAAGTCATACATATAAAGTGGCAGTAATAGCGAATTCATGTTGCAAATGATAAGTTGACATTATATATGGGAAATTAAATAACATTAAATCATTCTCCACATAGGGCAGTCCCTCTGTGAAGGAAACATGGGTAAGTCTGAAAAGAAAGAAATCTGAAGAGGAATCTATTCAACAAAGTAATCCGTACACAGTCTATAGTAGTCAAACATGAGTTTTGCTTAATGGTTAAAAATTTCATTTAATATGTGTTTGATGATGGAAGAAAAGTGTACCCAGCACAGGCTTATGCAAACCTTACTCAGCAGTACAGATGTTTATAGTTCGAAGTGCACAGCACAGCCACCCGGAAAGCTCACTGATCCTTTACTGCTTTATTTGCATCCAAGTATTTCCTTCTATGTCCTTGATATTTCAAAGCATTCATTACGTTAAAATGACAAAATGTATTTATACTCATGATCACCAGTCAGTCCCTATATTAATGACTCATTACTGAACTATATACCATACATAGGCTTTTATATAAAACTAGGATTCTATAATTTATTACCTTAAGAATGCACTTATTTATGTTATAGTGTAAAGAAGAAACAATAGAAGGCAAAGTCCAAATATATAAAATTATGCAATCACATATAAACATATATATGTATATATATACATGTATATATACAGAAAGTATATACATACTGTAGTAGATATAGGGACATTTATACTTTTTAAGGTTGAATCTGTCATAAATAAGAAATCTAGCTGAGTTCTATGTTTTACATTGATTGAAATCTTTTCAATGAATGAATATTTACTTTTGAGTTTCTTATATCCTAGTTGTCGAACGCTCAGCTTTTGAAAACCTGGTGCAACTTCTCAAGGCTTCATCTTTAGCAAATAAGTCATTTTTTAAGTACTATAAAATACTGCAGACATCATCAGTGCAAATCCCCTCATTTTACCAATTGCAATGCGGAGCCCCAGCAATGTTCCGGGACTCCTTCAGAGCTGAGTGACAGCTAAACTGTGGACTTGGCCTTCTTGCAATTCAGAGATCCCTGTTCCTCTCTGCTTCCTCTCTTAGGCATGAAGTTTTTAACTTGTATGTAGAAGAATACGAAACACCAACTATGCCCGCATTTAAAGGAGTTTCAAGAAAAGAAATGCTAAGCTATCATTTTCTGTGTACTTCTATTTCCAAAACAGCTAAACTCTCTTGATACCTTATGATGAAGCCTTCACCCCCATTACCTCCCCAACCTTATTTATTTAAGTCACCCTGATAAGAGACATCAAGGAATCCCCAAAAAGCTGAGATAACTTTTCTAGCTACAAATAATACATAAATTGCAGGGAATAGTATTGGTGCTGGACTCTCCTTAGGAAAATAACTTACAGAGTGGTGGGGCAGGGAGTACAGGGACGGAAAGCAGGCTGGCTGTTTTTTGCACATGACATGCATAGCTATGGTCATCCATGCTGCAGAATGGCAGGTGCATTGGTACAGAAGAGCAGGTAGTATCCCTGTAGCCTGCTTTCTGTTCCTTTTCTTTGAAGGAGCTAAGGGCCTAGGGTAGATGAATCATAACCCTTGATAGCTCTGCTCAATCGCACTCTCTAGAACTTCTAACAAATGAAGTTTCTTTGATCAGAACTATTTACCCTCTTCTAGGAAGATTCCACCAGAAATGAAGCCCATTAATTACACTGCAAGTACCTCTTACCCCTTTACCTAAGGCGAGGGGGAAATTTTGATTTGCCAGATGACATTCTGGGTTTTGTTATTTAGAGCATCCAGAGATGGACTAAGAGTAGCCACTCTAATTAACAAATTTATAAGCCTATTCTTTCTTAAATAACAAGTCTGAAAGAAAAAAAATATAGTAAAATCCTTAGTAGTAGTTGCTAAGCTATATAGTTTCCCACAGTTGTGCTATTAGCATCAAGTATAAACGGTCAGCTATCTTGGTTCAAAAAGCTTTGCAACCAAGACAGGGGATACCAACATTTGGCACAAGTTCCACTACCCTGCTTATCTCTGCAAAAGGTTTTTGTTGTGTTGACATTTTAATCTAGCACTCAGAGGCCAATTAATATTTGAAACTCTTGCATTCTGTTTGTCCTTGGGCACGAAAGGAGTTTGCTATTTCACACTCCATCCCCGTATCTTCTTCCAGGGACAGCATCCCATGCCTCTTGAAAATCGAACCTTCTTCATTCCACGCAAGTTAACAATTGCAGGGAAAAGAAGAACTATTTGGTAGGCACCATGCTGCCACATCCCTAAAAAGCATAAAGCAGCTAGTGGCCTCCCTCATTCCCCTGCAAGAACACGTCTGGTCTGGGTAGAGTTAAGCATCGGTAGCCGAGAAACATTTCACAAGTTGCTCATAGCACATCAGGACTTATAACTAGTTTTAGATTGGCATGTAAATTGTTCCGAGGGAAATTCTTATTGCCTCTGAGACCCTGCCATTCTGAGTTATTTGACAGTTTAAGGGAAATCATAATTAAAAAAAAAGACATAAATAATAGCCTGTGCAGCGTGGTGTGCAGAAATAAGTAGAACCATTTCATTTAGACTCTGGTGAGCTTTTAATTGCCTGGATTTCATTGTGAGGCAGCCTAACGGTTGATTGCTTCTATTCTCCGTCCTTGTTCTGTGCCATTCATCCGCACAGTCTCAGCGTCAGTAGTTAACACAACAAAGTAACCACAACTCCACAACACACAGGGGCTTTAAAAAAATAATAATAATGCTACTACAGAAGAGATTTGCAGCACTTAGACAGTCTTTCAGATTGCTGGACTAACTACATGGAGTGAATGGAAAACACTTTGTCCCTGTCGGAAGATTCGCAGAGGCTGATTTTTGGAAAAGACACAGGAAAGGGTGCGGGGGGGGGGAGGGGCAGGAAGAGGGTTTGGGAAGACACTGAGGTTGTCTCTGGAAAGATGCTAAAATGGGAAGGCAGGGTCAGTAGCCGGGAACAGTCCACCGAGTAGGAAAAGAATTTGGCCAACAAGGCCATTCCATGGCCAAGAGGTACCAAACAAAAGATTCTCTCTCCTCTTGCCCATCTTCAGGCTCTCTCCCACCCCCCACCCCCGAGTGAAAACTGGATTGGGCCTAAAAGCTTGTTTCTCTCTGTTCACTGGCCCAGAGCATCCCTACAGGCTGCTACCTCCTAAGAGACAACAATGCAAATAAATGTCCCTAGATCTCTGG
>PVLC010000764.1:0-81283 GCA_004027655.1 Graphiurus murinus
GCGTGGTGGCGCACGCTTGTAATCCCAGCATTCGGGAGGCTGAGACCGGAGGATCCGGGTTCGCGGCCAGCCTCAGCTACCTAGTGAGGCACTCCGCAACTTAGTGAGACTCGGTTTCAAAATAAAGAATAAAAAATAGGGCTGGGGGTATAGCTCGGAGGTAGAATGCCCCTGAGTTCAATTCCCAGTACCGCAAAAATAAATAAATAAATAAAGAAAGAAAGAAAAATTATTTTGGTAAAGTTGAGGGAAAGGGAATGGGTTAAACAAGAGACTAATGCCTTTGGTATTGTTGTTAATAAATCTTTTTAGTGTTATTTCATACTACTAATTATATAACATGTTTTGGAGGGGAGAGAGAAAAAATATGAAGGAGTTAAATCAACTGGAGTGACTGGAATTTCTACTTCCAACCTCTAGTCTATAGATGTAAATGGATTTACCTCCCTGCTCTTAAGAATAGGAGTCCTGCCAAAGAACAAAATAAGTGAAACAACTATTTTCAGATATTGGCCAACAAACAATACAAAGCTACAGTTATTCTGGCTGGAGATATTTTCCAGATTACAGTTTGAGAGATAGAGAAGTAACCCAATAGATCATAGTTGGTACCCTGATTTGAACTCTGAGACAGATAAGAGTTAGAATTCAATGTAGTTAAGGCAAGTAGAATTTGAGGATCAGAGAGCTATATAAATTTTCCTCTAGAGAAAGAGTACCAAAAATCTAAATATGAGTCCTTTTGATATTTGGCTTAATTACAAAGAAAATAAACTCCATTAGACTAGGCAAAGAACTACCAAGAAGCTACAAGAAAAACAATTCCCACAGTGCACACAGGGCTGGGAAGACTTTCAAATTCTAACTAGCCAGAGTAAAAAGTCATTGTTGAGGATCCAGAATATTTAGTAAGAACCAAGAAACATTTGTGGTGCCAAACAAGCTCAGAAATAAAGGTTTCTCCAAATTTCTGCAAATCAAACAAAAATTACTTAGTTCAAAGGATTATGTTTCTCCACAAATAATTTAACTTTTTGCTATATTAGGATCCAATAATATAGAAGGGTAGACATAAAATAAAATCAAACACAATTTTTCAGAAAATTCATAGTATCTAACAATTAAAAAACATGACTGGACATGAGAAGAATTTTAAAAATTTAACAATTAGCAGGAGAAAAATTAATGATCAGCAACAAAAATAACAATGAAATTTCTACAGTTAAAAATAATCATCTTTTTTAATATAAATTTTGGTGCATTGTAGTCTCACAACATAATGTGGTTCAGAGTGATAGAGACATACATGAACATAGCACTTGATGAGCTTCCCCATACAATCACAATGAAAACCAAGAGCTGTGCAGCCCTTGGAAATAGCAAGACAGTAGCCCAACCTTCACAAAGACTCAGGATCAAAGAAGTACTCATAGTTTATCTGAAAGTTCCCTGTTAAATTCCACTGACTTGCCTTTTCTAAAATATACAAGTAAAAATTATATACATTTATTGGGTACAACGAGCTGTTTTGAAATATGTATACATTATGGAATGGTTAAATCAATCTAACATATGAAATATGTCACCTATCTTTGGTGGGTTGAGAACACTTAAAAATCTACTCTCGGAAATGTTTAAAAATACAATACTTTGTTATTAATAATCACTATGTTGCATAATAGATCTCTTGAACTTATTGCACTTATCAAAATTAAAATTTTGTATTTTTTGACCAAAATCTTCTCCACTCCTGTACGTCCAACACATACACACACACACACACACACACACACCTTTCAGCCTTCTATAATTGATGTATTTGCCTTTATTTGATTTGACTGAGAGATTACACTTGTGAAAACTTTTATCCAATGGTATTTGTATGTGTTTGTATTTGTTTGTGTATAGTCAACTATTTACTTAGAACATGTCCAAAGAGACATGAACATATAAAGACCACAAAAAGACTTGGTACCAAAATGTGCATACCATTTTTCTTCAAAATAACCCAAATAACATCCCCCAAAACATTCACAGAACAATAAATTTTAAAATATTCAATAGTTAAACAAAATAAACATGGAAAGCTACTTGAAACCAAAAAGGAAAAATACAGATACACTTAATATAAATTTTAGAAACATCTCACTGAGTGAAAACACACACTCC
This sequence comes from Graphiurus murinus, assembly GCA_004027655.1. Lineage (NCBI taxonomy): Eukaryota > Metazoa > Chordata > Mammalia > Rodentia > Gliridae > Graphiurus > Graphiurus murinus. The sequence goes on from PVLC010000764.1 coordinate 2,170, forward strand.
TCGTAAAGTTGTAGAATTGCAAAATCAGTCTGTAGTGAAAGGTTTTTTACAATAACCAGAAAGTGTAGGTGATATTTGCACCTCTACTTTATAGATGAAAACAGCAGGTCCTGTGAAGTTGGGCAGTTTAACCAAGGCCATGCTTAGATAGTGAGAGCACTAGGGCTTGAAAGAAGGTATTTTGATGATAAAGTTATACAATGCCTCTGTGATTGAGTAAAAAGACTTTGGCCATAGAGCTCCAGGGGGCCGCAGTAAGATCAGAGATATTGCAAAAACTATTGTCACAATTTGGAAAAAAGGAAATGAAGGTTCTAAAAAAATGATTCTCTGAGGATGAAAATAAAATATGTTCAGTAAGTAGAAGGCAAGAATTGTGTCTTTAACTATATTTCCCACCTGCTCATACCATAAATATTGATTGGTTGATTGGTTTCATAAATCACAAGCTGCTGACCTCCCAGGGAGACTGCTTTACCTTTAATTCTGATGCTGCAAAATATCTGTGTTTTTATTAAGGTCATCTTTTTTATTTCCATATTCAGCTAGCCTGCCAGGGATCTCTTTTATTAATAAAATAGATTCTTCCATCTCTGAGCTGACAAGCTAAATTATATGCATCTTTAGAAAAATATTTACAAATCGTTCAATAATTTATGCTGTAGAATGTACTCCAGTAAGGCTCTTCCCCAACTCACAAAATATAATGCCCTGGCCTTTTCCCAAGCCTTAGGGAAGGCTTCCTCTGTTTGTAGAGGCCTTGGGGCATGACCAAACCTGTTCAGGAATAACTATGCCTGCTGTGAGCATTCTGTTTGCATTATGACTTCATTTGATGCTGCAATATAATGCGTACATACCAATTTTCAATTTGTCTAGGAACATTATTTGGTGTCCTAGCTTAGTGTAACTGTCAAAAGTATTCATGACTCAGGAACCAGGTTGCATTTTCTTACTAAGAGTATTCAGATCATAAGACTAAAGGGAAAAAGAACTGGCCATTCTTTGCACAGATTTTTCACTCATATTCATTGCTACACTGTACACCCATTTAAAAAAAAATCCTGTAATAAGAGCGGGGGAAAGTAATCACAAACTCAATTGCTGAGGATTGGAAAGCTCCATCCAAGGGTCTGTGTTCCCAGGGAATATCCCAGGATGTTCTAAATGGTAACAAATGTATGAATGGGATTTAGAAATTGAGAGAAATCATTTAAAAAAATGGCCCTTAATCCTAAAGCTAAATATCCAGAGACTCTGCAGAGTTCCTGTGAATAACCATACATGCATACAGGTCGTTTACTGCACAATGACAAGAGGGTAAGGAGCTGATGAGTAGGGCTGTAAGAGATTTTGTGTTCCATTTGATGAGTGATGGTTATGGACAAGATCAGGATGAACTTTACATTCCCATATCAGTTGCTTATTTTCTAAAAAAACAGTTAGTATTTTTTATTTGCAAGCATTTAAAAAGTAAACCAAAGCAAGATCATGGATAAATCTTAGAAAGAGCAGAAACCATCAGGATTCTCCAGATGATCTCTCTCCCTCCCTTATTACTTTCATCCCTTCTTCTCCTTCCCTATTCCTACCTCTCTCTGTCTCTCTTGCCCCCATCCTCATTTTTCTCTGCCCATCAACCTCACCTTCTCTCCTACTTCATAGCAACTTTCCATTCATGACCAAACACATGATTGATGGCAACATCCGTATTTCACATCTCACAGACCCTATAGGAAAATTGACTGAATGATTTGTCCTGTTCCAAAACAACAACAACAACAATCTCTGGTAGGTGATTCATTGTTGAACTAAAGTCAGGGTCCTATCCTGAATCAATTAAACATGGTCAGTAGTTCATGAAGTGGACTGCTATTCAAAGAAGGATTGAATTAAGACAAAATAATTAAACATCCAATGAGCCTACAAAAATTAGGAAAAGTCCAAACCATCCACTCACATGGATTACATCCATTTGAAGCAAAACATAAAAAAGAGCAGCCCACTATAATCACTCACCTAAAGGCATCAATAGCTCTGCAATTCAACACCCTTATGCAACCCCGATTTGAAATCTTCATACTTAGATTTTATTTATGTTCTTCATGCCAACCCCAGCTATGCCAGGCTCAATTCCTATCTCACCTCCTTCAGAAAGCTGGCTCCAAGTACTATATTCTATTTTTTTTCTCCATGCCCATAAAATTGCCAATAAAATTCAAAATTGCTTTCCTTAATCATACACTGTTTTGTATTGCTCACTAATTATTAATTATGATTCATCTCCTTATAGGATATTAAGTTCCAAAAGTCTTTTGTAATAACCATTGTTGGCATGCTACCAACAAAAATTTTCTTTTTTTCTGACCCATGCAGCTTTATCGCAATTCTGAGTATACACCTGATAACACAGAAATGAGAGCAGATTTTGGGAAGGATCAATGTTCATGATACAGAGCACATTGAAGGTTAAAGATCCCCAGAGCAAGAGGAGCATGGTCTCTATCATAGGTGAACTGCTAAATAATAACAATATGTTAAAGGAACACAAACAATCCTGCATCCCCACTCATTAACTTCTCAATCCATTGTCTTTGTGCAAGAAAAAACAAAACTTGTAGCCGGGCATGGTGGTGGACACTTGTAATCCCAGTACTTGGGAGGCTGAGACTGGAGGGTCCGGGTTCGTGGCTAGCCTCAGCTACTTAGTGAGGCCCTCTGCAATTTAATGAGACCCTGTTTCAAAATCAAGAATAAAAAATAGGACTGGAGGTGTAGCTCGGAGGTAGAATGCTCCTGAGATCAATCCCCAGTACTGCCAAAAAACAAAAACAAAAACAAAAAAAACTTGTATAATCATTCACAATATGCTAAGCTTAAACACATGGTGTTTGGAAGTTCCTCTATTCTAACAGACCTTGGAGTGAGGGACCAGTACTCTTTTTCTCTTCTTTATTTAAGGAATATCTTGGAAGCAGAGGTAGTTATTAGTATTTTAGAGAGAAAAAAGTTTTTTATTCTAGAAAGAAAATGAAACTTGTGTTTCCAGGTAAACTTTCAATTCTGTGGCTTTTCAACTCAGATCAGAAAAATGGCTGACATAGTAAGTCAATAATTTGTACAAATTGAAATAACCAGCAACTTGAATTTGGTGATACCAATTCAACTGTAAACTGATACCCAGTTTATGAGAGGTATTCAAAAACCACAATAAACTGGGTGTAGTGGCTCCTGTCTGAGGTCCCAGCTGCTTGGAAGGTGGAGGCAGGACATCACAAGTTCAAAGCTAGCCTGAGCAGTTTAGTGAGACCTTGTCCCAAACTAAAAATAAGAAATAAAAATGACTAGGGTTATAGGGGCTATTGCTCTGTGGTATAGCACCACTGGGTTCAATCCCCAGTACTGAAATAAATAAGTAAATAAATAAATGCCATAATAACTAAAATCTAAAAGAACAAAGTATTAACAGAAAGCATTCACATTCCTTAGTGAATAAACCATAATTATTTGCCACCTATAAATTTACCATTAAGACCCGACTTAGATTCTAAGAGTCATACAAAACAATTTGTATAGCTAGGTGTGGTGGTGAACACCTATAATTCTAGTACTTGGGAGACTGAGACCAGAGGATTGCAGGTTCAATACCCAGCCTCAAGTTCAATCCCTAGTACCACAAAAACAAACAAAGAAACAAAAACAAAAAAAACTTGTATTTGAAAGTAAGATAAAATGGTCTCTTTCATAGTTATTTACATTATTGTTTGCTCACTTTGTTGAAAATTTCCTCACATCTGTTTGTGTTTAACATTTGAAGAACCTGTTCACATTTAATCTTTTTGTGAATAAAATAAAGACATAATTATGAAGCCCTTTTAGAGGCCAACAAAGTAAAACTTAAAAATGTTCCCTGACCTGCCCAGGTTGCAGTGTGAATAAGGAGTATAGTAGGACCAGAAATACACTTACAGATATCTTCCCTATACTTCTGAGGAACTAATGGTCAACCTGAATGTGTGCGAGCAGAACTTGACTATGTGGACAAAAAGTATGAATGTGCATGGATCCAACTTAATGTGCATAGAGCTCAGGTGCCTGGGCCAGGAAGGAAGGGACCTCTTCACTGATGATTTGGTTTGAACATAGTTGCAGTGTGTGTGTGTGTGTGTGTGTGTGTGTGTGTGTTTAATTGTTTATGTTTCAATTAGAAATATATATAGATGATAGGTAGATAAATCTGTTTGTGCCTCTTCTTTCTGAACTGGCAGGATCAGATAGTTAGAAACAAGTGGGTGATCTTTCAGACTTATACCCCAGAATCCTCTCTCCTTCCCTCTTTCTGTACTCAACTTCTAGAGGAAATTGGATTCACGGTTTGCACACAGCAACATATTTAGCTGGTGGCTGTGCAGGTCCAATTAACTCCTTTAACAATATGGGTGAACTGAGGTTATTGGATTATGTTTGTAGCCAATTATAATTGTTTTGGTTGAATACTCCCTCTTGTAACCTTATTTACAGTTAAGAAAACACCACTGCAAAATATTTCATAGCATGGAACAAAAAAAGCCTGAAGAAAAATTGGAAGAACAATTTCTTTTCTCTAGATCATGAAACATGACCTTTTATTTATGTTTAGGCATAAAGGGAACGCTCTTCTGCAGAAATGAAAATAAAAATGTCAGCCATAAAACACTTTCAAGACATCTCATTATCACCATTATCATTATTATCTCTACTTCCTCATAAAAAGGAATGTCATTGATGGGAAGCAATGTGACAAGGTGACCAAGTAGACCAGGGTTCTAATGCTAGCTTTGCTGCTCGTGAGTCAGAACCTGACTGAACTGAGTGTCCTTCATCTACAAAGTGGATGTAATGAGCCTGTCGTCACAATGATCAAATGAAGAAATGTACATGGTGTACTTTAAAAAGCAAAAATCACAAGATACTGATTATGAAACAGTGTTGAATAAGAGGTATTCCTTCTGAAATTATTTTAAACTACGGTACAAAGTCATTTTGCCCATATATTAAAATTGTTCCTAGTGAAGTGATGAGAAAAAATTTTTAAATCATCTGTTCCAAATATGTGGCAAGTGTGAATGAGGTTTTCTAAAGGAAATGGAGAAGTCCATGACACTGTCTTGGAAAAGAAACTGCAATTGGGTGTCTCACCCACCAGAAGAACAAAAGATTCTTTAAAGAACCAATGCCAGATGACAAAGACCAAGAAGTTAAGTGACTCTGAGACTGAGGAACTATTTTATAAGGTTGCTTTGTTGTTATTCATTTATGGCTCAGCTAACAGATCAGGAGAGCATTCTAGTGGAAAAAAATAAATACTTTGTAACACAGTTCTCAAAAGGAGGCAGCTTGCCCTGCCCCACCGAGCCACACAGGGAAATACTGGGGTTGTATAGGAAGAGAGGGAAAATAGACAAGAATCTTTATTTTTATTTTATAGGAAAAAAAACAGAAAAGACAGGTGGTCAGGTTTAAGATTGGCTAGTTTGAATCATTTTCGTCCACCCTGGACATAAGAACTACATCTAGTTGTCTGCTACCTGGTTCTAGGATATTTATGGAAAATAAATGGTGATCCTCAGTTATAGGAGGTGGTGGTAACTGTGGATTCTGGATTGGTTAGTTTGTATATAAAAGACACACTCCCTTATAGGAAAATAGTTCACCATTTCTAGGTATTGGTTGGCCCTGGAAGAGGCAGCCTGCAGGGTCAGCAATGTTCCAGGTGCTGAAACACCAGAAACATGGTTGACATTGGGCAAAACCAAGGAACCTACCATCAGGTGTTTCCAATTGTAAGTATGAGTCCAGTCCTCACTCATTGTCAGCAATAGCTAATCTCAAAATATGTCCTAGGTGGGTTTTATTTTTATCTCTAATCTGCAGGTAGGTAAAGATATACTTATCAAAATTATATAATTTGTTCAAATGAGAAACATTGATTTGTTTTAGGCTCTACCTGGATGAATCCAAAGTCCACATACTTCCTATGACCCAAGAAGCTGGACATTCCTCTTAAAGATCCAGGTCAGCCTGAGTATTTATGCTATTTTTACTCAGAATCCAGGAAGTCAATACTTTTTCTTGACACTTCTGCATAGAAAAAAACATATCTCTGCTCTCAGTGATGACCTAAGATATATTAGACAGATTATGAGTTTGACTGTCAAGTGCAAAATGAGAGAGAGAATCAGTAACATTTGATTCTTTCTCTTGTCTAGTAGTATAAAAGGGAACCTCTAGTCAATGGGGTTACTGAGCAAATGGTAATGTCAGCCTCAGAAAAGCAACTGGCTGCCATGTGTTAAGAAAGCAAAAAGAGTAAATAAAGCATTAATCCCCATTATTGTGCTTGAATCCAATGATCAGCCCACCAGGAAAAACAAGAGCTGGTCCTCTTCTTTGTATAGATTCATCATACAACATTCACCATACAACACAAAACAGTAACTTGTCCACATTGAGGTCAATGCCTGCTATCTGGATTAGCCCCAAGAATAAATACAGTCAAAGTTATCTAGAAAAAGTGGTCAAACTGGTGCTACTTTTGGTAGGCATATGGTAGAAATGGAGGATAGTGCCTCAGTAAGTCTAGATATGGGGTCTGTGCGGTCTGTGCTGTTCATCTCTACTTTTTACTATGCTATCCCATTTGATCCTATATGAACCCTATTCTCCTTAGTATTTGGGTGACTATAAAATTCATTACCTGAAAGGGAACACTTTTGAAAGTAAAATTTAGCACTCTTCATATCTTTGCTGAGAAAAGAAGTATAAAAAGATTGTCTTGAGTAAACAAGAGTGTGGTCTCCTGATTAATTACAGGTGTTCTTTATGGCTGAGGAAAATTCCACTGTGAATATTTACTACAATTTCATCATCAATTCTTCTGTTGAATTTAGCCATTGCGAATTGTGCTGCTATGAACATGAATATGAATGTATCCCTAATATTCTGACTTCAAAATGATACCTAAGATGAAACACACCAGATACTGTGTGTATTTATATTTCTATTAGCCTGAACCTCATTATGATATACAATTACAGTACACTAATAAAAGTATATTAAAAATTACAAGTATGTAATTTGAGATTCAGCAATACCTGGCTTTCTGGTGGCAGAGTCAGGACCAACTGTCTCTGAAGGTGTTCTCTAAGGTTACTCGCACTTCAAGTTCATTGTGTCCTGACTTTCTAATATTTTGCCAGTAGGTGGAACAAGCACAACCAACCAAAGTGAGGAAGCTAATACATCTTTGAGAAGCTAATGACAAATGAGTCCAAGAATATAGAGATGGATATAGATTTCTTGGACTTAGAAAAGGAAACTACCTATGCAAAGACAAGAGTTTCTCTTTTGGATTCAAAGTCATTATTCCCAAATAGTCCTGCATTTGTAGCACCTACTCCTGATACCATATCCCTTGGAAAAAGCTAACCATAACCATAGACTAAGAGCATAGCATTTCAGGTATTCTCACTGTAAACTCAGGTTCTGAGAAGGCAACCTGAGAAGGGAGATGCATTATGCTGCATTCTATTTCTTGTGACACTGAGAATGACTCTGGGAATTTGGGAAATATCCATTAGTATATGGGACAACCGTAATGGTGCTATGTCTATGGCAAATATCTTAATATCTCATAAGGTTCAGAGTCACAGGTCCTACTGACATGGACAAACAGGACAGTGAGATTGTCACATTTCTTACATCAATGCAGAAGACATGTGCCTTCTCCTACATGTGCTACTGACCATGGAGCATTTTTAGCAAATTAAAAGCTGTGAGTTGTCTTTAAGATTAAAGTATCAAGGTATATTTCTTAGTATCAGACAAATCAGTGACTAAAAGACTGGATTTTGGAATAGCACAACCTGGATTTGTAGTATAACTCTGACACTTATTTAGGTGTGACCATCATTGATTTAGTTAAAATTTCAGATCCTTGCTGGGTGTGGTGGCACATGCCTATAATTCCAGTACTTGAGATGATGAGCCGGGAGCAGTACAGGTTCACAGTCAGCCTTAGCATCTTAGGCCCTCAGCAACATAAAGAGACCCAGTTTCCAAATAAAAAATAGAACCTGGGGTGTAGCTCAGAGGTAGAAATGCCCCTGGGTTCAATCTCCAGTACATATCTATCTATCTATCTATCTATCTATCTATCTATCTATCTATCTATCTATCTATCATCTATCTATCTAATCTATCAGATACTTACCAAAACATGGGGATAAGACTATATGTGCTTTGTGGAACTACTGTAAGGATTAAGTGGAAGATAAATATACAAATTGTTTAATATGGTATCTCTGTCTTATACAAAGAAACACTTGATAACTGCAAAGCACCTTCAAATAATTTTTTAAAGTTTAGTATAAAATTTACATGATTTTAGATTTTAGGGAACTTTTTTCAGGATCTGAGAAGGGAAACCAACATGCATTTTTTTTTTTTTTTTAGTAATAAGGAACTGGAGGATATTATTCTAAGTTGCAAAAGGGATTTCAATTTTTTTCTGGTGTTCTATCAAGCCTAGCTATTGAGAATTACCTTAACAAAGTAATGAAATTTGGAAAGAGAAACTATTTACCATTCTACTGTCTGTCTATCTATCTCTATCTATCTATCTATCTATCTATCTATCTATCTATCTATCTATCTATCTATCTATCTCTATCTATCTATCTCTATCTATCTATCTCTATCTATCTATCTATCTATCTATCTATGTATCTATCTATCATCTATCATGTATATTGTCATAGAGTTTTTTCAATACTTATAAAATATAGAGCTTGTGTAGTGGTGTATTATATGCTATGTCTGAGTATATTATGACTTAGCCATTTCCAAATTAACGAATAGGCAATTACTATATGTATTCCAATGACTTGATTACAGTATTTTAAGAAAAGCAAGAGGCAGATAAGACTATCAAGGTAGAAAAATAGATTACACAGTACTTTCAGGACAAGTTAGGAAACCATGATTTCATTTTAAATTCAGTATGTTTTAAGCAGCATGTCCACTAGCAACAGTGTTTGTCATTATGCTATTTCTGCTTTGAAGAACTGTATACATACATCTTTGAAAAAATATGCAAATATTTCTTTAAGTTAAATTGCTATAAATGGAATGTAGCTTTACACATTTTACATTTTCGGAAATATTAGCAAAATGCCATGAAGAATTGTTTTACTACTTACTCAGTTCAGCCAGTGTATAGAAACCCATACTGATTCCTGGCAAGCTATTAATACTATTAGTACTTTTTAAAGACTTGGTAATTGTTTATTTCTTTTCTTTGTAGCACTAGAGATTGAACCCAGGGACATTCTACCTCCAAGCTACACTTCCAGCCCCTTTTAAAAAATTGTTTTAAACAGGGTCTGGCTAGGTTGCTGAGAGTCTCAGTAAGTTGCTGAGACTGTTCTCAAATGTGCTATCCTGCTGTCTCAGCTTTCCAAGTACTGGGGCTACAGGCATGCACCACCACACCTGCCTCAAGATTTGCTAATTGTTGTGAGACAAATGATACACTGGATTGGGATCTTGCCGTGGAATTATGTTCACCAGTTAGAGTCCTTCAGCTTCCCTCAGTTTCCTAGGAGAATTTCAGACTGAAGTCAATGATTTCATTGACTTAGAACATATCATTATAGAGATTGTCTTTCAGCAAATAAATTTATATGATTATGGACTGAAGAAGTTACCAAAGGCTGCATTCCATATATAAATATCATGTAGCTTGGTTGCTGTGGATGCACTATCTCTTAGCTGCTTTAGAGCAGGTGTGCTCCTGATTGTGGGGCCAGTGGGGAGATGCATGGTGCAGAAGAGAGTAGTTTCATGATTTGACAACCCTAGGTAGGCTTCTGTGCAGAATATGAGACAGCTAGACCATAAAGCCCAAGAAAACAAGAACACGTGAACCATGCTTTATGCTAGGGTTAAGCACAGAGCTAGGCAAACTATGAGTATTTAATAATTATAAGTTAATTGTTTACTATGGTGGTCTTGACTTTGTAAGGGAAAAAAATGTCACCTATAGATAATGGCTACTTTCTCACCTACCTCTTCTTCATGTTGTTGGTTACCAACTTTATTCAAAGTAAGCTTGATGACACTGAATTACCAACCAGAACATTTTATTGTCAGTGATAGAGCTGAAAAATCTCTCAGTAAATCACATTATTTTGGAGTTGACAACCTTATTATTCAAAAATCCTCTAAAAGCCTTGCTGGGCCAATCAATGCTGAGCAAACCAAAACAGGAATCCAGAGTAGGCTGCGGGCACTCAGGAAACGACAGCCTCATCACAACACAGTTATTGCAGGAAAAGAAAAAAAATCAAAGCGGAGGCCAAAGCTGCCATTTCGTTCCTGCAAAATGAATTTTTATTGCTCTGAAAATAAATGGTGATTCTAATGGTTGCCTGTTTTTAAAGTAGTAATTTAAGTCCTGCAGAGACAAGGGGACTCAGCCATAAATTGAAGTTGTACCAACTTTAAGCTGTGTTAGGAAGCCATGAGAGAAAATGAGAAAGGAGGTTAACTCTATGTGTGTCCTGAATTACACTTGACACAAGCCAATTCTCTGGGCAAAGTCATGATTTAAACCTGGTACCTCATAGAGGTAACCTAGTCTGGGAGTTAAGGAGAGTCTTCCTGGAAACATGACTTTTAAATTAGTAGTTTAAGGATTGGTAGAAGATAACCTAGAAAAATAGGACAGGAATGGCAAGGGGAGGGGAAATTGAGGATGAGAAAAATGAAGCGGAGGGAGCAAAATGTTATTTGAACTGAATCAAGTAAAATCAAAGTACAATAAGGTCATTGTTGGAGCTCCGTGTTCAAGAAGGGTGGGTACAGGCAAAGTCTTTCTTGCTCAGTATCTTTCTCCATGGGAGGAAAACTCCTTACAAGAAACTATAGTTGGCTGATCATATTTTACTTTTCCCACTCAGGTTAGTCTTTTGGCTTCTAATATGATCTTTATATAATTGGCTTTTTTAAATTTCTTTTTTGTAGGGTTCTGCCTCTACTCAATGTCTCTCCATTGGCCATGATAACTAATCAACTGTAAGTACTGACTCATGTAAGTCCTTCTACCTCTTTCTGTCCCATTCCGCCACACATTTGTCTTAATATCTGCCTCTTCCATCCTATGATTTCCCATTGCTTTATTATTTAAGACTTGGAGTGAGCATATATCCTCAAAACTAAGAACTTGAGAAAGAATGGAGTGATGTTAGTAATTACACCAAGGAAATAGTCATGACTGTTTCTGCACATTATTAAATGAATGGTCACCCTTCACAGAGAGTGCATTTCCTATAAGTTCATAAGTGGCAACTTACTGCTATGATACTGTAATTTTTCATTTATCCATTTGCTATAGTTTGGATGTTGAATGTCCCCCAAAAGATTATGTGAAAAAGGCTTGGTCTCCAGGGTATTAAGAGGTGGTGGAACCCTTAGAAGGTAGGACTTAGTGAGAATTCCTTAGATCATTGGTGACAGACCCTTGAAAGGGACTCTGGGACCTTGGCCCCATGTTCTTGCTTCTTGGCTTACAAGGTGAGTGAGTTGTCCCACCAGGCACTGCTACCATGGTGTGTTACCCTTGAAAACATCCAAAAATAAGTAAATAAATAAATGAGGAAGGAAGGAAGGGGCACTTGACCTTACAATGAGAACTCCAAAACCTTGTACCAAAATAAACTCTTTGTTTTTATAAGCTATTTATCTCAAGCATTTTGTTAAAGTAACGGAGCTGATTAATATACCATTTCATATATGTCTGTCTTGGACCTTAATCTAAAATTCTACCTCCTAGAGAACAGATTCACAGTGTTATCTACTTTGTTGCTTTAATCATCTCTTGACAATTTTATAGAAAATGTATAACATGTACATAGTCAACAATGAGTGTATAAATTTAAAACATAATAAATTATTCACGGTTGATGACCACAGAGCATTCATTCTTAACCCATTAGAATTGCCTGAGAAATAGAAATACATATATTTCTGCCTTAGTTCCATCTCCAGATATTTTGACTTATGGTCCTGTGTCTCTCTTCAAATTCAAGGTTTTCAAATACTTCCAGGTGTTATGGATATTCAGTCAATATTTCAGAAAAGCCCTAGGGAGGCCATTTTTAAAGATATGTGGTGATATAAATGCATATTCTATGTGTGAGAGTCCAGAAAGGAACAACTCTACCTAACACACTAGTAGTCTTAGAATCCATGTCAGAATATAGCCATATTAGTGAGGACTCAGGTTTTATAATCAATGGACAGAAATTCAGATCAGCTGAGTAGGACAAAACCTATTGGACAAAAAGACAAAGGAAGAGTAATCCAATTCACTTCCCCTAGAAAGACACTAACAAGTAGTAAACTGTCCCAGATTCCTTCCCATTATTTTAATTTAAAATATTCTGGCCCATGATCAGGCATAAATCCAAAATTCCTCTGAAAACATGATCATGAAATTCCTATGACTCTAGTAAATCACTCTGTTGTCACATTGTGGAAGTATGACTTTCCTGTAGGTTAAAACAGAGCAGTGTAGAAAGATGGCTGTTTTCATTGACTACTACTTATAGAGACTATATGGCAAGAAACAGAGGTTAGATTTCTTCCAGTGTTTCCCACTGTTTATTGGCAAAAGTCCAGAAATTTGATGCTCAACTTTTATGATCTGATTAATATGTTCTTTTCCAGTTATACTACTTAGCATTGATCCCCCATATATAATCCAGCCATCTAGAATTGCTATCCTGTTTCTTTCAATTTCTACCAAAGAGCTCCTCTTTTATTATGCTCTAATTCTCCCTGACCACAGCAGATATAAAATATATTTACTTACACTGTCATTTCTGGCATCCATATCTACTTACCCCATGGGATGTGAGACTATTCACAAGGGCAAAAAGTATATTTAATGATTTTCTGTATCTCCATGAACAAGCAGTGAGCTGGCCTGTAATAAATTCTCTGAAGAACTGAACACATGAAAGAATGACTATATATTGATTTTGCAGTGTTAATGATAAAAGCAAAACACATCATTGAGAAAAATATCTCTATTAATGAAGGGAAGGAAAATTTCCTATTCAAAATTAAAAATGTTTATGCTATCATTTAAAAATGATAAATTTTTCCCCTTTTGCATGAGAAGACAGCAAACTTTTGCAGCAAAATAGCTCCTTTGCCATGCAAAAGGCAATTTATTTGGTGGTCTGCCTGAATAAAGAAAAGGCGTTTGATTAGTACAGGGACTAGAAATCCTTCTATTCCTTAGTTTCCTCTGAGAGAAGGTAGGAAGGAGGGCATGATTTGGAATCTACTGGATTCTGCCATCTACTAGCTACAGACCTTTGGAAAATTTAAAGTGTCTCAAAACTCATATTTTCTTATCTCTGAAATGGTAATAATAGTAGTTTCCTTCATCTGGATAAATCATAAATGAAGTGACTAGATAAGTTCAACACATCTTGCTTATAAATCCCCCCATACACACTGTTTTCCTAAATCAAAAAGAGAGCAAAGCTAATCCAGAAAAAATAAATTGAAAAAAAAATAACAACAACAAACATAGACTCGTTCATTCATACATTGTGATTATGTTGCTTAATTGAAATTCCATTGAAACACCCAAGATTATATTAAACATTTTTGTAGTTATGAGGATTGAACCCAGGGGCATTCTACCAATGAGCTACACCCCCAGCCCTATTTTATTTTTTATTTGGAAACAGAGTCTCACTAGGTCACTGAGTGTCTAACTAAATTACTGAGTCAGGCCTCAAATCTGTGATATCTCCTGTCTCAACCTCCCAAGTACTGGGATTACAGGCATGCACCACTAAGCCTGGCTACCTAAGATTATATTTAAGTAAATAAAAGAAAGTGAATCCTAAGTGAGAGAATTTTATACTAAAAAAATTAATATTGTGTATCTCATAAAATAAACTTAAATATATCAACACAATTGATGGATCTGTTATTGGATTGACAATAGGGTATTTTTCTGTTGGGAAAACAGATTTTTTTTTCATCATTTTGTTTGATCCAATATTTATCTCTATTTGCCCCGGAGATATCTGTGTTATGCATGAAAAGCATAATCCCCAGGAATCTTGGCATTAATTCCTTAAATTAAATCTAACAAGAGTCAAATGATCCTGGTTTCTCCTAGAAGCCAAAAACAAAAATAAAATTATCCTTATTACCAAGAAGCAGAAAAAGAAAACCCAAGAGATGAGATGCCTTCTTAATTGTTGAAGTTTCCCAGGGTTGCTATGGCAAAGTGCCATAGATAGACTTTAACAACAGAAATATATTTCTCATTATTCTGATGGCTTAATGTCTGAGATCAAGGTCTTATTAGGGCTGATTTCTTCCTTCTGAGGTCCATAAGTGAAGAATTTGTCCTTAGCCAATCTCTTTGGCTTATAGATAGCTATATTTCCTCTGAGTCTACACATCATTTTCCCTTTATACATATCTCTGTCCACACTTTTTTCTTACAAGGACATCAATTATATTGTTTTAGGGTTGACCCTAAATACTTTATTTTTTAAAATCTAAATTCTTCTATAGATATCTTATCTACTAACTTCAAGGGCTTAGGACTTCAACATGAATTTCTTTGTGGGAACATAATTCAGTCTATATAATAATTTTCTTCTTTTATAAGGATGGCAGCAAATACATCTTTTAGTCATTTATACCTTAGCATGAATTTCAGTCAACTAGTTTTATATATTTACTTAGAGTTAGTGAGTAAACTATTTTACCTTTTCAAAAATAATTTGTATGTCAAGTTAAACTTCAAATTTGTATGTCAAATGAAACTTCGAGCTCTATATTTTTTCTTTATTTCTTGAATGGTTAGCATAGGTGTTAGAAGAGAGTGCTGTACTATAGCAAAAGTTATAGATAACACGGGTATCTAAGCAGCCTAACTGATCAGCTAACTTTCTTTTTCCTAGTCTTGGACATGCTATTCTTATCTAATGATGTCCAACCTTATGAATTTCTGGGTCATGGACAAATCAGTACATGATGTAGAGTTATAGCCAAGTAGTCACATGATGTCATGATCTACCTCAAGACTCACAGGATGCTTTGCTGGTACTGATGATAAAACCCACAAGTCAAATTTCCCTACTTCAGATACAACTTAATACCAATGACTACACCAGGACATATGGCAGAATGGGTACTGTATCCTGAATCTGCATCATAGCCTTTACATGCTCTAGGATCTACACAGGGAGGTAGATTTATGTGTCACTTTGTAAATAAGTTCAAATAATTCTGTGTGATGAATATGATGCCTCTAGAAATTGGAGAAAAATTTAGGTTGTTCCTTTTATTGATGGGATGCTGGGGGCCAGCCCTCAGAGGCATTGGAGTCAGGGGGTCCCTCGATAGGTGTGGATTGAAACAAGGTCTTGAGAATATGCTTATACTGCACGCAGTGTTGAAGTGCATCTGATTTATTGTTTGTCCGTCACAGTTTTATACTATTTTTTTTTTTTACAATGAGGCATATAGAACAGGAATTTTTGCAGAATTGTTTTTCCAAAGGTTATCCATTAGTTAAAATCTTTACAATTTTGTTTAGCCCCTTTAAGCAGTGTTCTATCTTATCTCTGGTAGTTAGGGGGTTTCAGGTGGGATCAGGTAGTAGCTATTTAGATAAACTAGCAAAGCCTGTTTCTCCTGTTTCTAAACTAATGCTCATAAAAGGTTAATGCATTGGGTTGTCTCGAGGCACTGCTTGTTTTCAGCTAAGAGATCAGTATCTGTCAGGCCACATGTTTCTAAGAAGTTTTCTTTTATAATTAATATAAAAGCAAAATCCAAAGCACCCAAAATTTCCAGAATATAATAATGCAAAGTGGGATATGCCACGCATTCCTTCTTTTGGAATCATCTGCCTTGCAGGACTCCAGGGGACTGAGCCTTGCTCAACATCCAGCTATTAAGGAACTGTGGCAATGGGAGATGCAAAAAGCAAATAACATAACTTTATTTTGGAGCAGGTATCCTGCTATGCCCAGAGCACTGATCCCCTAAACACTCCAGGTCTGTGTCTGGTTCCCAAACTCCTACAAAGTTTACCTGCTAACTTCAAGTGGCTGTGTCTTAGCCAAGGCCTCTAACAGGCCTCTAACATATTTTCTACTTCTTGACCTACTGATCAAATTACCATATAGTAGAACAACATGATATTATGCAAAGTATTTTAACAGCAGAGGTTACTTCAGACTTTATTATACCAGAGGACAGGAGAACACATGTAACTAGCTCCATATTTTTTCAGCATTTAATCTTCTCTGGATTTTTGCTGCCCTTACAATTGTGTGTTAGGCCTGATCCTTGGCTTTTTTTCCCTCTGATAGCAAAACCTTTATGTTTAAACCAGTGATTAATAATACTCAGCAATTCATTGTCTTTATTCAATGCATTGATCAGTGCTAGATATAACCATCCTGTTTTATTTTGTTTGTATAATGACAGTTTTATTGAATTTCTGAAACACCAGAGATGTTAAGCCTGTCTGCACATTATTTTTCACAATAAACTCATCCATTTCACCACTGCCAAAGTCAAACACAGGCACTGTATGGTCAAGATAGAGACTATCAGTACTGCATGATCCATCAAGAATGGAGTTCTTTTTGCCAGCCAGTCAGTGTTCCTTAGGACCACTTCAGAGACTTTGATATATAGATGCGTGTGTGTGTGTGTGTGTGTGTGTTACTTGCAAATGCATTCAATAATAAAACCTAAACTGGGTGTGATGGAGTATGCCTTTAATCCCAGTATTTGGGAGGCTGAGACATACTCTCAAGTTCAATCCCCAGGACCAAAAAAAAAAAAAAAAAAAAAAAAAAAAAAAAAAAAAAAAAAAAAAAAAAAAAAAAAAAAAAAAAAAAAAAAAAAGATGGCAAGAAGAAGAAGGAGGAGGAGGAGCAAATAAAGCTTATATGGGAGTGAGGGATGCAATAAAAGACAAGGGCAGAAATTGAACTGGGATTCATTTATAACAGAAATCTCAGCTAATCTCACAGGGAGTTATAAATTTTGGGTGCCCTCTCAAAGGTAATTCTGAGACAAGGACCAGACCATTGTATCCATACATCAACTTGTCATTAATGGCGGAGGGCCTGCCCTAGAGGGGGATGCTTGGGTGAAGCAGCTCCCTTTGGCCAGGGTAGTTTTTTGAGAGAATTTCAGCAGAGATTCATTATTAGCAACATTCCTTGAAGTTGTATTAGTGGAAATCTTATTCCTGAAAGGAAGATCCCAGTGACACACCATGATACACAGGACAGATTGTCTTATATTTGTTCTTACTGCTTCTCAGGACATTTTATGCTGATTAGAGGACAGCAAGAAGGGAGACTAGGAGGGGCGAATGTAGTTAGTTCTTTCCTCTTTCTTATTTTTTTTTCTTTTTGAGGTAGGATCTTTCTATGTTGAACTCATGGGCTCAAGCAATCCTTCTGCCTCAGTCTTCTAAGTAGCTAGGACTAGAGGTGTACCCATCACACTCAGCTGAAATGTATTTAACTAATTTCTGTTCTCCATGTGTTAACACTAAAGGGAAAAATAGGATGTGTTGTAGTGCATTGAGCTTTTAAATCCTGGAAACTCAGGTATGAATACCACACCAGGTATCTTGTACAAGTTAACTTTATCTCTGGGTCTCAGTTTCTCACTTTATATAACTCATGTTGGTAATACAGGATGCATATGCGCTTTCCAAAATGCTTGGGACAGGAATTGTTTCAGATTTTTTTTTTCAGATTTTGTAACATTTGTTTATACATAATGAGATGTCCTGGGGATAGAACCTCAGTCCAAACACAAGTTATTTATGTTTCATACATTACCATAGTCTGAAGATAAGTTTATCCAATATTTTAAAATAGTTCTTTGCATAAAATAGACTTTCATGGCATAGACTTTCCCACTTACACCATCCTGTTGCTGCTCAAATTATTTCAAATTTTGGAGAATTTCTGATGTCATATTTTTGGATTATGGATACTCAACTTATAGAGAAGAGTTGAGAAATTTGCCTGGACCTATGGATATGAAAATTTCTGTGTTGATATTTCTTGCTATAGTGGTAGGATGAACTTAATAAATTGGATTTCTCCTCTACTCCTAATATAATGAAAGTCAATCTGTCAGCAGTGAGTATGGATTTTACTTGTACCATCTACTCCCTCCAAACTAATAAATATACACGCATATATATATATATATATATATATATATATATATATATATATATATATATACGCATAGATGACTGATGTTGACAAAGATACATGTATTCTCTGCTGGTGAAATCCAAGTTTTTCCCTATGTGAAACTACTTGCCTACAAAGTCTCAATCAGTCCAGATTCATTACCTATATGTTCCATTGATATTCCCTGAGACACAAGTTAAGTGCTAACCTCTAGTAAAAAAAAAAAAAAAAAAAAAAAAAAAAAAAAAAAAAAAAAAAAAAAAAAAAAAAAAAAAAAAAAGAAAGAAAGAAAAAATAAGGACTTTCTAAATGTATATACTTTTCATGTGTCAAATGTTCTTTTAAGAGCCCCACCCCAATTTTAATAATCCAGAACATGCATATATGTAGTACAATTTCAGAACCACTAAAGACTGGAGTTATCTGTAAGTAACAATGCAAGCTAAAGAGGACTAACCCCATTGGATCTCCACCAGATGTTCAAGGAAAGCCAACTGTCTTCTGAGCAGGTCACACCTGTTTAATTAGCAATAATAAGAGCCTTTAGATGTTCATAGAGAAATTAAATAGCTTAAGATAAATGACCTAGGAGGGCTTAACAATTTAATTCTAACCAAAGAGCAAACAGAATGCAATCTAAAAACATGATCGCAAGCAGAATTGTAGGTTAATGACCTTGTACTTTGTAATTTAATGGAGCATGCATAGTTCCAGGCTGGAAGTAATGGATTATAGGAAATAAATACATATACTGGCATTTTATGAATAAATTATTGTAACACTAATTGCAATTAAATTGCCTTGTTTTAATATGATCTAGTAATTAAGCCACAAGTGGCCTACTGCCTGGTTTTGCTTGAAAATGTACCAAATAAAAGTATTTGACTCAGCTGAAACATTTCTGAATATATTTTCAAACTTTTTATTTTCTCATTGGGATGGATGTTGATGGGAATATTAATTCTATGTAAAAGAAAATAATTACTTTGTGGTTAGGGGTGTAGATCAGTGGAAGAGAACTTGACTGGAATGTGCAAGAACCTAGGTCCAATCTGAGACCAGCAAAATAAATATAAAATACATAAAAGATTGATTTTTTTTCTTTTTCTTTTAAGATATACATCGACATAGGAAAAAAAAATCATTATAACAATTTGGGTAAACCTGGCCCTCTTGTGTGCAATAAACACATTCATCGTTGCTGACTTAGTCTTCTCCCTGAGGTGGGGCAGGCATCCATGATGGGAGAAAGGAACTTTGTGTCTTCTCTCTCTTCACTTCCCACCACCATGACTTCAGCTCTTCAGACACCAGCCTCCCATGGACTGAACCCCAAAGTCTCCAAAAACCATGAGCAAATAAACCTTCCTCTAAATTGTGTGGTCAATTGTTTTCTATTATATCAGTGAGAATGTTGACTGAGAAGCTTCCCAGAGTATACATGATGTTGCTAGATAAGTGATCTAACTAATGCAGTCTTGTTCCAGGCCCTGCATACTAATTATTACATGATATAATTGTAAAAAAACATAACATTTATGTGTTCAAACCAGGAAAAGTCATTGTTAATTAAGAATTATAGAGAAAGCTTCACAACACTGTCAAAACTGTAAAGGGTCTGAGGTTTTAACTTGCTTGCAACCTAAAATGATAGCCAGTCAAAATTTCATGAACACCGGTAGAAAATATGAAATTTGTGGGTCATAGACAATGGATATTGTATTATTCCTAGTAATTACAGTTGCAAATTATATTTGTACCAGTTTTTCAATCCATGATATTCACAGGGGAAGTTTACAGAGGAGACCTAAGCATAGGGAATGGAAATGTTTTATAACGGGTTGTAAGAAAACTTGTTCATTTGCTTAAGTGAGAGATAGTATCTTCACCTTCAAAGGCCGGGAATAAGTCTTTCTTTGCTCTGTCTTCCAAAACATGTCAATTGTACAAGGATCCTTGAATAGATAACCCAGGATGAAAGACAATTGGTGACTTTGTTCAGAAGATTGCAGAAATGCAAGAGACCTTTAGAGAATTGCCTCCTAATAAGTCAGATATCAAGCCAGCTGAATTATAAATGATGGGGAGGATTTCTACAAAGAAAGAGAAGTAGATGAGAACAGTGAGATAAATCAGCATAAAGAAAGCAGTAGATAAAATTTTCTATGAGTGAGGTCTTCAGATATACCAGAATGAGAGACAAAGCCAGACAAATCAATTGTGAAATACTTCAACTACCATGTTAAAAGAAGAAAGAAACTTTTGTAAATCAATTTTATTAAAGTTCTTCACAGTATCACCTTTGGTTATCTGAAAACTCACCCTCCCAAAGTTAAAATCTATAGGTTCATCCTGCCTTTTTTTAAAAAGTTAAATTTAGAAGAAACCAAGGACATGAACGGAACCCAATGGCCTTGAAAAGCTTAAGGCCACTGCTGACCTTTAAACTGTGTTTGTGTTAATTAAGAAAAATAAAAAAAGGCCATCTGAAGATGGGAAAAAGGTACGTAAGGAGATAGTACCCATGCACAAATCAGAAAAATAAACATCACAGGCGATGATAGCTCAAGCAGTTAGTTCATTGATAGCTCAAGCAGTTAGTTCATTAGTATAACACTAATTAGCTTGTAACTCCCACTACCTCTACACCCAGCAGACTTTGTGTAATCCATACATTTTGTAATACTATACAAAGTAGCCCTGATAGCAAATCTTTTTCTAAATGAAAAATTGACCTTCACATTCATAATTATTTATATAATTTTTATATCTGCATGTAGTAATTATAAATAAATATACTCAAACTTAGTGAAAACTTCATCAAAGAGCAAAGGAAGTTGGTGTAAGTAATGTAAAATGTTTATAAAAATAATCCTATAATTATCTATCCTTTAACCCAAAAATCTCAGTTGAAAAAAATATTAGGAAAATGCTTATGAATAATTCAGGAAGTCTTTATACATAAAAATGTTTGTTTTAGTGTATGGTCAAATTGGAAGTGATAAAATAGGTAATACTAAATCCACTGAAGTAAAATTAATATATTCATTTTTATTTTTAAGTCTACATATGTTTAAATAACATTTGGAAATATTTATATAATATGTTTTATTTAAATATAAAATTCAATTTATCCAATTGTTTAAAAATTGTGTTAAAGTACAACTGTTAACTATGGTATTATTATTTTCTTCTTATATATTTATTTTGATTTTATGCAGTTATATGCATTAACTTACATGATTAAAACTAACTGCAAGAGATTTCACTTTCACTATGGGAGAATTAAGGTTATCAGCATCAAATCAAGTATATGTTTTCTCAGATAGAGTGCATGGATGGAGGTAGGTAGATCAAAGGAAACATTTTGGAGGAATACTATTTTAGGTTGAGTGAACTTGGAGGAGTACAGAGTAAAGACCAGTATAAACCATTAGGGATATTTTTTGTATGTGTAATACTAGGAATAGAACCCCCGGGGCATTCTACCTCTGATCTATACCCCCAACCCTGTTTTGTTTTATTTTGAAACAGAGTCTTGTTAAGTTGTTGAGGCTCTTACTAAGTTGCTGAGACTGGCCTAGAACCAGCATTCCTCCTATCTCAGTCCCTCGAGTGCTGGGATTGCAGGTGTGTGCCACTATGCCAGGCTCCCTTAGGGATTTTAAGAGACCAACAAGCAGCAGCATGCTGCCCTACTGGGTTCCAAATGAAATGAGAAGTAAAGTAAAAAAAAAAAAGTAAGGTAGACATGATCTCAAAATATTATCTTCATTTAAGACTAGCTAAATTAGAGAATATAGCACAATATAAGACTGATGATTATGACAAATAACTCCAGAAATAGAAGAATCAGACAGATTTATAACCCAGTCCTATTAAAACCAGGGTAGCCTCCCCATATTTACAGGGGCACAGGGGAAAGAGCCTGCCTTATAAGAATAGCAAAGAATATTCCTTTCCATGGAGGTCTGCCAAAAAAGAGGAAAAGGATTAAGTCAAACATGCCTAATTTATTCTTTATAAATTTAGGAAAGACATATTATTTCATATTTTTTGTGTTACACTGGGTAAAGGGGCAGAGAGAGAAGTCAGAAACTGGACTAAATGATCTCTCATTAGAGAGAAAGGGGTATCAGCATTCTCAATGCAAACAAATCACTTTCAAAGCTTGTTTAAAATGCAGGCTTCTAAAACAAATCTGTAAGGATTCTTGTTCAATGAATTACAGGGTAGGGCTCATGAATTTGTATTCTCAACAATCATTTCCACCTTCCCTAATCCTGAGATATCAGTTAGTACTGACTTTTGAAGCATGTGTGTTTAACGCACACAAACCATATCATAGTCTTTTAAAAAATTAAAGACTAGTCAAATAATGGAACTTAAAAATATAAGTGGTTAAATAATTATCTATCGCAAATACTTACTCCTTGAATTGTGATGCTGCTTATGTCTAGTCCAGAAAGCAAGTATGTTTTGAAGATAATTCTCTTGCTTTCATTTAGTTGATGTAGAAGGTATACATTTAGTAAACAATATGCCTCATGGCCATATATGTGAGCTGAACAGCATATCTTTAAATACTTTCTGAAATGGAAGGTGCAAAGAACATTCACCAAAACTCCAAAGCTGAAGATTATCCTAGAGTTCTCCCAACTGAGATGACAAAGAGGCCTTCTAATTCTGGTATTCATATAAGCCATATCCCTGAAATGCAAGCTTTTATTAAGAGCAACAGTGTTTTATATCTGCCCATTTTTCCTTTTGCAGAAATTTCCTAAGGAATATTTTATTGATTTGCTCACACCTATGTTGTCAATATCTGGTTGCTTTAAACAATTGTGGCATCACATTTTGGATGAACCAGGAAGGGCGTTCATCTCATTTTGTCAGAATGAGATTCATATTAAAAGAAAATTATTTTGTCCCTGAGTTAAAGTTGGAATCAATAGCCATTCTGAGCACTTCTGTTTTAGTGAATAAGATATTTCATTAAATTAGGGTGGTAGATGATGGAGATGTCCTTGGATCTTGTCAATTATGAATAGTCTGCTATTTGGAGAAAACAAGATGGTATTCTCCTTGCATGAGCTCCCTTGGACCATGTCTCTGCTGGGACAGACATTCTGAGTTAACTGATGATCAGATTTGTTCTTGCTGATCCAGGCGCCAATCTAATGAAATCACAACCTGCTGTGCTCAGCCCTACTCACCGAGGAGGACAGCAGGGCAAGCCTTCAGCTGACCTTCAGCAAGCTCCAGACATCAACCAAGCCCTGCCTGAATTCCTGGTCCTCAAAAATGTGAGTTTCAAGGAAATTATTGTCATTTTAAGATACTCAACTTTCAAGTAACAGGGATAGATGATTGGAACAGGGCGTATGTGTGTTGCTGTAGAGGGCCATAGTTAACTTTAATGTGTCCCGGTCTTAGAAGCCATGATTGATGATTGTGATTTTAGCAAGTAGCCCAGAGTTTATTTGTTTCTTCTTACCTGCCTGGGTGACTTGAGTATAGCTGCAAGAATGCTTTTCAGATCAGCTGGTTAGGAAGGTTAAGGGCTAGACAGAGATAAAGAAAGGGTTTCTTTAGTTTAAAACATTGTTAAGTTTGTTTGATTTTTTTAACCAATTACAAGTAGTCATAAAAAACATAGTATTTAAGGTTGCATTCTCTTCAGATGGCACAAAAGGATAAATTTTTAAAATAAAAATGGAAGATGCCAAATTCTATTTCTTTTTGTTTTTGCTTTTTTTCCACACATAATAAGTACTCATTCAATGGGAAGCAGAAAAATTAGAGGCTTTTTGGCAGGATGGAATAATAATTGCAATAATAATAATGATTATTAATAATAATCATTATTATTATTAACCATGCCAAATTATCATCATTAATAGTAGCAGCAATAGCACCAAATATCTTTAAAAAGTAATCATTGGAGGGAACCAATGAACCATACATTCAAGGAACATGTGACAAGTATTTGTTTTTCATTGCACAGATTTTTCATTAAAAAGGGAGAAATAGTGTGAAAGCAAGAGCGTCAGGAAGGTTTTTCAGAGAGAAGGAAAAATCGATGCAATTCAAGGTACTGTCAATATCACCAATTATATCTCATTGGGCATAATTGAAAGTAGTTTGCACTCAGCTGTTGCCCATTATTTCTTATCCTGATGCTTGGCCACTTGCTACCCTAAGCACTGAATCAAAAGCAGATTAAAATTAAAGTAAAACAAATCCTTGTCTTCCAGAAGCTTGATAAGCAGCTGGGAACTAGTTAATCTATCCACAATGCAGAATATATTATTCAAATTAACACTGGAGGGAAAGCATGACTTGTTTAATTTCATGCACACAGAGTGTTAAGGCTGTGGACAGATTTCTGAGGTTCAACATGCTGACACTTTTCACTCACTGGCATTATTTAAATTCACTTCTCACTGAGAATAGGAAGTCTGGTTAATCTTCAGTCCCTTTGGATGATCTTTCCCTGGGTTTCCATGGGTTTTGTACCTGCCAGAAAATAACTTACTCAATCTAATTGGATGCCACAAGTGGTAGCAGGCTGAGGCCCTGAGCTGCAACATCTCAGAAAGTGACACAGCCCTCTTCAAGTGACATTTGCAGTTATGACCACAACAGTGCACATTGGATATGGGTTGGAAACATTGTATGGAGTTTCCCCTGCTCTTTCTGGAAAGGAGATATATAACAAACAACTCTGGACCATTAAGGATATTGTTCAGCCATACTGTGCTTCCTTCTGATGTTTTGGTGCGGACAGGGGTGATAGTAAAAAGAAATCAGAACTGTGTAATCCTCTTACCTCTAGAACAAGGGAAGCAGTAATAGGTAAAAGAGAGTCATCATAAATGCTGCACATTTAGGAGTATCAATGGGAAGACAAGGCAAGAACAATCTGTTTTTCTTAGGCTGGCAACTCCCAGCTGTATGTGTTGAAGTATTCTAGAGTGGGGAAATTCTGGAAGATGTCAATCTATCACCCTTCCTTGGGCAATGAAGAGCATAATAAAGCCTAGAATGGGAATGCTTCTGCAAACCGAATCCTCTAGGTTTCTGTCCATCTGCCTCAAAAGCATTTCAGCACCCAACTATAAACAAGAAAAAGAACAATGGATCTTCCATGGGATAAGTCCAAATGTGCCTGGTACACAGTAAGTTCTCAAAAAAGAATGTCTTC
The DNA here is from genome assembly GCA_004027655.1 of Graphiurus murinus. Taxonomy (NCBI): domain Eukaryota; kingdom Metazoa; phylum Chordata; class Mammalia; order Rodentia; family Gliridae; genus Graphiurus; species Graphiurus murinus. The sequence goes on from PVLC010000764.1 coordinate 27,700, forward strand.
TCTCCTTCCTAGTCTTCTCTCTTTCCTTACAAAGGATGCCTTGGTCCTCTGGTACTATCATTGAAGTAAGGAAGAGTAACTGACAAAAAGAAACTGTACCTGCAATTTCCCCTCTAAGTCTGTGACAAGATGGGCTTTCTCGGCAACAGTTAGTGTTCAGGAATATCCTGCACCCTCTTCCCACACCAGGCCCAGAACCAGAAGAATGAAGAGAAATGCTATCACCCTGAGAATGAAGGAAGGAGGATTACATTTAATTCTCCATCAGGGCCACCTCTGCCTGTGAGCACAGTAGGTGGTACACTTGGCTGGCTATCACATGAAAGACTCTCACCCAGGTACATTTCAGTGGTTAGGTGTTGAAGTGTCATATTTAGAGTAAACAAAAAAATAAGCAAACAAAAGTACCAGAGTTTGTGATGAGGTGGGAAGAACTTATAAATTGTATGAAACCTAACAAGTCCAATTTAAAATATGTCATCTCTTTTTACCTAAAATTATACCACTAAGAATCATTTGTTTCAGTTAAACTCCACCCTCCATTGCACCTACATGCATAGTCATATTAATGCCATTTTTATAGATGCACCTTATTAAGTTGCCAGCATTAAGTATGAACCTATATATAGGTTCACTTTCATAGGGAGCAATTTGGTAACGCTACAGCAGACACTGGCAGATAAGTAGAGAAAAGGGGAAATAAATAGTAGGTTGCACTCTCCCAAATCTCAATGAAATTTATATTCTTTACAGGAAAATTAGAGGCCACTTTGTGTATATTATCTCATTATCACAAATGTGTCATTAAAGAGCAGCACTTCAAAGGCCACTTGAATCCTATTAGGGTATGGAGCACAAAGTCCTGAATAATAAAATGAGGAAAACTCAGAATTCTAAATGGAACAGGGAAAGCTGAAAAAGTGGCAATCATCCTTACAAGGAAAAATGATAATAATGAAGGAGAATAAGAAGTGCAAAGGCAGACAGAAATCTATTGCCAAGGATAATTCCTTGGCTTTTAACTCTGGACATCAACACAATTTGGATACACAAAGTAGGTCATAGCTGACACTAAAGTATCACTGTCTGTTTTCAGTGGCCAGCTCAAAACTCTCCAACTCCTTGAGTGGAAAGTTCAGTGATTTAAGTTGCAACACAAGGTTCATAGTTGCAGTGGTTGTCCTTCAGTCTAGATCTTCTTAGCACAGAATCATGAGTAAGTTGCATAATGTCTCCAAGTTTCAGCTTCCTTCTCTCCATCATGAGAATTAATATTAGTAATAAACTCACAAGGCTTTCTGAAGAGTCCAGAAGACAGTTCATATATAGCACTTACTCAAGTGCTTAGTTAACATCATCATCACCATTACCACTTAACACAGAGAAACTTGAAGAGGCATAAATGACCTTGCAATGGAAAGATGTGCAGAAGCACCACAGACTACCCTGCAGCTCTCTAGACAGCCATCAGCTGGGAGTTGGCCATTTAAACACTGCACAGATGTAAATGTATAACCTTATTTAATGGGACTGAAAACTGTGGAATTTGCCGCCAGAATTAGAGACCTCTCAGTAGAGAAACTGCCCTAAACACAGGCCCCCTCAGCAAACCAAATTACATCCAGAATATCATTCAAATCTCTACCAACTGAAGATGACTGATGTGGAGTCTCGGATCCCAAAGAACCTACAAAGACCCTAATGGTCTGGAAGACTTGGGTTCTCATCAGAAGAGCCAAAGGCTCTATGAATAAATGAAATACAAAACCACACAGGGCAGGCAGCTGCAGGCTTTCATGAGCATTAATTTTGCTTAATATTACAAATCTTAAATGCTGCAAATACAAGCATGACAAATAGAAAAGCACAAAGTGATCATTAGTATTATAATATGTGTGTGAATATGCAATCAGAATAGGCACACTGCAAATAAAGCGCCATATAAATGCTAAATACTTCATTTGCTACTACAATAATGTGTCATATGGCTGAAGTTCTTAAGTACTTTATGTTCTTTACTGGTATGAAGTCATGAATTCCATTTATAAAATTAATGAGGAAACCCTGGGTCCAAATTAGAGACCAGAAGAAAAAAAAGTGTTAAAGACAAATGATGGGTCATTTTACTCTAAAGCTGTAATGATGATTTGCTAAATAACACATTTTGTCCTGAATCCTATTTTAAACACTGTGCAATCCACCATGAAAAGAACTGATTATTACAACTACACCAGTGATTTTGAATTGGACGATTCACACATCATCAGGACCCAGAATGAACCTGAGTCTCATGAAAGCTTCTTCCAAAGAATTCACATTCCAATCAAACTCAACAGGCCAAGTCAGCTTCTCCCTAAGTGACAATGAAATAGGTTAGAGGGAGATCAGATCCCTGCTGCAAGGTAGCCCATTTGAAACTTCCATCCCCTTCCATCAGAGAACATGGTTATCTTAATGACATAGTGTGTGACTTTGGAATCAGACAGATCTGGTATAACCTTTCAGCAAATTACGTAATACTTTGAGTCTAGATGCCCTTATCTTTAAAGTGGATACAATAGTATTATCTACTTTTAGGGTTATTGGCTAGAGTGTTTACCTAATAAATGAATAAACTTAAAGTCAGAAGATAAGAAAAAACTAAATGAAGGGAAAGGAAAGAAAAATCAAGCTCTATCTTTTCTCCTTCCTCTCTCTCTCCCCTTTCCCCCTCCCTCTCTCCTTTCTTTCTCTCTCTCCCTCTCGATCTCTTGTTCTCTTTTTTTCTCTCCTCTTCCTTCCTTCCTTCAAGTCTTGCTAGGTTGCTTAAGGTTGTCTTCAAACTATGATGACAGGCATACATCAACATGCCTGGTAAGCTACATCTTTTTAATGAAAGATCTGAAATAGTGAGACTCTAAAGTCTCCTTTTTTGGAGTTAGCTCAAAAAGGAGACCTTAGAATCAACTCTGTTGCTCTGCCGGTAACTCAGAATACCTCAATCAAAGCCAGGCAGGGTGGAACTACCTGTAATCTCACTACACAGGAGAGTGAGAAGGAGGTATCAAGGTTCAAGGAGGTATCAGGTTCAAGGGCAGTGTGCAGTAACTTAATGAGAAGAGACCTTGTTTTACAATAAAAAATAAAATAAAAATACATTTTTATTATAAATGGCTGAGAGTATATCTCAGAGGTAGAAGGCCTCTGGGTTCAATTCCCAGTACCAAACAAAAACAAACCAAACAAACAGACATAAAAAACAACAAACAAAACCTTCAATCAGAAAAAAATGTGGTTAAAAGAAATAGAAATTTATTTCTAGGATTCTAAGCCCCAAAGCTACCAGGGTAAAAATAAACTTCTTTCATTTATGTTGGTATTTTGGTGGTGGTGATGTTGAGTGTGTGTGTGTGTGTGTGTGTGTGTGTGTGTGTGTGTGTGTGTGTGTGTGTTTAAAAAGTAATCACCTCCCCAGAGAAAAAAATGGAAGGTTGGATACTTGGCCGTACTCTAGCTGAAAAACTCTTCAGCTGGAAGGACTTCAAGGAGCTTTTGTCCTTTTTGCACAATAGAAGACATAATTATAAGGGGAAGGTACAGCAAAGGAGCCTAATACCATTGAAGTGACTTTTATTAGCCACTGTGACCACACACATCCTCGGGCCCATTAGGGAAAGTGCTTCACTCCAACCCTGCTCTGCCGGAATTCCTTCTCAGCTTCATTTGGTAGCTACTTTAGAGGCAACTCTGCTGTTCATGGTCATGAAATGGGACAATCAATTAAGTCATTAGAGAGTGCTAGGGCTCCTGAAACTATACTTCAGCAAAAGCATAACAACACTAAGATGTCACCAGATCCCTTTCCAGGAAGATCAGATCTTGAGGCCTAACTGCTATCAGCCTTATTAGCAAACAGGTCCATCAGGAATTTTCTCAGCAGGAGACAGCTGTCACACCTCATGTCACCCCCCCATCAAGGACCCACATCCAATGACAGCTCAGAGCCTCTCAGCCCAGCCTGGACAATGGGAAGGCCATTTTAGCCCAGTACTCCCTGTGGGGTCAACTGAGGCGATTGTTGTGTCTGTGTCCTAGCCCAGTTTTCATCTGGCCCTGCTTTCCCTCCCTCCTCCACAGGTGATGTTTGTGAAGGCATTTCCAAATAAATATCCTGCTCACTAAACTTTACCAGAGTCTGTCTCTTGAAGAACCTAACCTGCTATAGTGGCCATAATTTGTCTTCCAAACAAGGACATTTTAGAGAGGAAACAAGGTGTTCTTAGTAATTTTCCTGAAACAATAGATTTAAAGTAATACTATTTCAAGCATAAAGAAACTTAGAATTACTCTAGGTTTCCATAGTCCAAGCAAGAAATTAATTATGTTAGGGTTTCATACTGTCCAAACCTACCCAGCAAGTAAGGTAAAGAATCTTTGTTAGTCTTTTGCTTTTAAAAACAACCCTAAGTATTTTTTTTTAATTCTAGATTTTTAACAAAGTGAACAGGTTCATTAGGAAATTTTAAGCATTGCAGAAAAGAACAAAATAAAACAACAAAAGGACCTCCAGACTTGGCTTTCCTCAGCCACTGGGAAAGATTAGTTTTTATTTGAGGAAAATTATTGTCACTATCACTTTGTACATGAAGATTATGTAAGCAGATGAATGAATGTGTGTATACATAGAATTCATAATTTTATGACTAGGGGATATTTTGCAGTTATTTTATTTATATATATTAATGGTTCATAAACACAGACACATATTTATATGCAATATTTGCATATATATTCATACATGCATATATAACTATCAAATAAAAAGAAACAAAAGTAAAATTGAAGGAAAATTTGAATTTTAAGTCAATACTTCTTTATCACAGGAGGATGGGTTCCTACTCAAAATTCTTTAGGGCCCTATACTCCTGCATACCCAATGCCCTTCTGACATGACCCCAGTTCTCTCTCAGTATCAGTTGGATTAAAGAGGTGTTCTTGGAGCTGAAAGCAGGCACATAGCCTTGGTCTTGATTCTGAAACAATATCAGTGATGCTTTCCAGCCCAAAATGGCTCTGCGGAAAACCAAAGATTTCTAATCTCCTTCTTTGGCCACTGACTGGGGAAAGGTTCCACAAGCATGTTGCTTAGAGAGATGGTATAATACAGTAAGAAGAGCACTTGACTCAGAGTCAGGAGAACAGGGTCTTGTCTAGGATCTCCACAATCTGAATGTCTCTCTCAACCTTTGAAACAGTTTTCTTTCTACCTCAAATGGTTGAAGATCAAAATAGATATACCCCACACTGATATGGGAGTGTTCTCTAAGTACATGACAGCATGTCCTGTTTTTCTTGGGACAGTTTCATTTTAATCCTCCTGTCCAAGAATAATTATTAAAGCTCATCTATTTAACTTTCAAAAGTAATAAATTATGGCAACTCTGTAAGTCATATTTGTATTTGCAATCTTTGCTTGAATTAATCAGCAGCAGCACAGAGGAAATAAATGGACACAGTTGTATGCGTCATATCCTTGTGACACTGGATGAGTTGTCTGTAGTTCCAGGAGCCTCAATTTCCATATCTTCAAGATGGGGATACTACTAGACCTATCACATAATAATTGTTGTTATTAATATAAAATTGAATATTATACATAGTCAATGAGATTCCCTAAAAAAGAAAGTAGCACAGAATCAGATGCAATATAAAAAAGTCAATATATATTAACTAGCAGAATGAAACAAAACAAGATGTCAAGTTTTCATGATTAGAGGGACATGGAAAGTACCGGATGGTGTGCTTCCCAAGATCGACAAGAATGAATGGGTAGGGTATCCCTAGAATGGCAAGATGTCAATCCTGAAGAGAAATGGTAGCCCTGGTCCTTCCACCTCTCATGATCCAGAGGGGCCAGTGACTCTGGAGGGGTGTGTGGTAGAGGATGCCGTTCCACTTCTTAAGTTTTGTACTACCCCAGATGGCAAAGGTCAGAGTATGGGATCTGCTCTTCAGAAACAACCATCTCTCCAAAAGGGAAAGAGATTGCTTTCTCCAAGGGTGCACTATTTGTCACCATCCTCCAGATGATTACAGTGTAAAGAATTCGCAGAAAACTCATAGCTTTGAAAGGGTTCTAAGAGTGCATGATTCAGACCTCCGGGCTAAAGACAAGGGAAGAGTCTCCTCCACTACCATTTAATTTTTTCTCTATATATTTTTATATTGTACTGGTTTATCCCATCCTTGAATTATTTTTACTTCAGTTTAGAGATAGAAGGAACATTCATTACATGAATGACCTGAGCCATAACATTTAGTGATGATGAGAAAACTATTTAATTGATAGTTAAGGGTTTTTACTAATAATGAGATCCTCTTTCAGGTGCAAAAGATAATAAATATTGTAATATATACCATTCTTAAAAGTTAAAAGCAGGATGTGAAATTTGCAAAGGTTTTTAGGCTGGCAGGAGGTTTTGCACAAACCTAAATACCAGAGTATGAGTCCAGTGAGACAGAGCAACTACACACACATCAGCAAAATAAATTTGCTAGTCACTGTATGTAGCAAGGATAAACAAATACCTAGCATCCATGGTCATCAGGTCCTTCAAGATCCATGAAATCTGCCTAGAGTGGACGAAGTCTTTTACAGATGCACATAAACGCGGACTACTTTGCAGGGTATCTGAGGGACCCCAAAAGCACTCTGCCCTTGATGTAGCCTAGGTGGTACTATGATACAAGCATTGCAGAACTTCCTGTTCTATGAGAAAAGGGGACATTTACCCCTATTTCAGGATGCTGTATTCATGATATATAATGCCCAAGAATTGCAAGGGAAAAGCTGAGTTGATCAAGGTCATCTGGGGATCTGTACTTCCACAAAAATTACCAGAAGATACTTAATACAGATATATGATTACAGTGTGAGAAGAAACCAGAAAGAGTCAGAAAAGGGATTAGTTAGTTAAATGCAATGTTTGAAAGATTTATCCACTGATATTTTCTGTCTCTCTCAGTCTCTATTTAACCTTCTCTTCACACTCTCTCCACATACTCACATTAACACACACACACACACACACACACACACACACACATGCATGAGATACTGCAGATTCTATCTATAAGAAGAACATTAGTTCTGCTGCTTCATGCTGAATCTTGCTGCTCCTGTGTTTTATCTGTGGCATTGGGACATGCATCCACATTTATGAGCCTTCATTTCCCCTCTCTAAAATGAAGTTAATAACAGTAACTTATCACATAGAGTACTTACCAAATAGTAAACATAAAAATATAAAACAAACTTATGATAGTGCCTATCCTAGAGAAAGGACTCAGTATATTGATTCAATTGTTGGCCACAGGGGACTCCTTCACTTGGGTCCTGTGTCCTATTGGCAAAACCCTAATCAATGTCTCTGTAGGTATATGTGTATCTACATAAATCATTTTAACTTTTCTTTGAACAATTTTTAATTACTTAATATCATATCATGGTGACGTTTCATTTAACATAGCATGAACCTTCCTTTTTTTTAAACAGGTCTATATTGATCTTTTTATGCATAAGTCATACTTGATTCAACTAGTCCTTTATTGAAATTCACTTTGGTTATATGCAATTTTATCCTATCACAAAATTATTACAATGAACAACATGGTATCTATATTATTTTACATACTTAAGTCCCAGACATATATTTCTTGGGACAAGTGCAATGGTGTATTTATGATTTAGGAAAAATATTGCCAATAACTGACATTCTGAAAGCAAGTATGCTGGTCCAGGTGAGGTCCCCTGAGTAGAGTGCACTAAGTAGTTGGTGCTGTTTCTCAGAGCTAAAATGATTTTATAAATCCTTTACCAAACTCACAAATTCCTTATCTCAGAAATGAGGAATTCTTTCACATGTTTAATTTTCTCAGTGTTCATTTCTGATCATCACACCTCAATGCTCAAAAATCTTCAAAGCTCTCTGCATCTTGAAAGCAAGGTTGTTCATCATTAGGGTGTGATTTACATTTCAAATCCTGGTCCATACCAGTTCTCAAATGGTTCTTAGGCTCTCTAATCTTTGTTTAATTAATACCCCCACCTCTCGCTAAGTAGATATTCACATATTTTCATTTATTACAATTTTATCCATTTTATGTACTCAACTTTAATGCCATTTTCTTCTGGAAGCATTCATAGAGTTTCTAACTCTAAGCCATATGCTCCTTCTCACCTTTTTTTTTTTTTTTTTACTCATTTTATACTCAAACTGGCTGTATAATTTTGTGTGAGCATACCTTTTCTCTCTCCTTTCAGTATTTAAGAAGTTATGAAGTAAAAACTAGGTCTTACCTTGTTTGGGTTCATCTATCATATGCCTTAAAAATAAGCAGAGCTCAAACATATGCTTGGGTCAATACTCATTGACCACTTGTTAGAGTTCTGTGCTGTATACCCTAACTTCTTGTTTAGAATGGCTGTAGCAGCAGTTCCCTTCAGTGGTAGCTTGGAGGTTCTGCTATTATTATTATTATTATTATTATTATTATTATTATTATTATTATTATTATTTTCATTCCATGACATCTTCAAATACTTTTCGCTCCCTATGAAACCAGATGCCTCCATTTTATTTTTTTCCTTTCAAAATGGAGTTCAGAGAACTTTGTCTTGAGAAGATATATAGTAATGAGCAATATATAATTCTCTTTTAAAAGCTATGGCTCAAATTCTCCAGTTATCTGGCCATTTCACTGTGTTCCAAAGATATCTATGATTCAGGTTTAGACCTTCCTGCCAATCAATGCTTATGTGCAGTTATTTAGACAGGATTCCCCACATGTTCATTCAGAATGGTGACCTGAGTGACAGTTCTGACTTCTGCTTCACACATCCCTATACATGATACCATTGCAAAGCAAGTCCAAGAAGCTCTCCTGCTGAGCACAGAGTCTGCTAGTCAAATGTGCCAACTAAATTCTATAGTGGCTCCTACAGTATGAGAGGAGTGATCATAGAAGCTAAGTCAATGTTCGCTCACTGTGGTCCCAGGACCATCATTTTGAAATCATCTCAGGGGATCTGATGCAGACTAAAATGTAAGAATCTTGATCCAACAGTTTGATATTTCTGATAATGAGAATCATAGGAATGAGATAGAAAATAGAATTTGTTACCCTTAAATCCTCTTTCGATTCAAACATCTATAAAGGATTATTCTTGAATAAAATTTAACAGTAAACTAGATTAAATATGGGATAATATTAGGCCCAAAATTCTTCCAGACTTTTAATCTATGTAAACCGTCTGGAGTTATTTGCCGTATTAAAAGTTAAATTCACACACACACACACACACACACACACACACACACACTTATAATTTTAGTAATAGTAATAATTCTTCTGAGTGAAAATGTTAGAAAACTCATTCAAATTGGTTTTAGTAAAAACAGAAAATACATCCACCATTTTTTTAAAGTGTTAGCTTTAGGTATGACTAGATCCAGAGTCTGTTAAGCTATCAGGACAATGGTGGGCTTTCTCTACCTGATAGTCCCTTAATGATTGGGTCTTTGATCATTCTTACTTCATGACCAGTACAAAGAGACTTATTTTCCTTCCTAACATTTCCTAATTGTATTAGCTGGGTCAAATGCTCACTCCTTAACCTATCTCTGTAGACAGAAAATTGAGTATGTGTCCCATCCCCCATCGGAGGACAAGGACTGAGCGTAGGAGATAAGCGACCTCAGAAATAGAAATCCAACTGCTTAAACCAGTAGTGAGAATGGGTGCTGTTTAGGCAAGGGAGCCGATTTCCACTCTACTGCTCAGTGCATTTTCTTTGGGAGCCATTTCCATGGCTTTCACTCGCTCCTCCTTGTGCTCTGTAACCAAAATAGACTTAATGTTACCCTCAGTTTGGCTAAAATTTAGACATGTTTTTTTCCTGACTATTAGACTCCATCCTCTCTTTTCTTGGTGCATTGGCTTTAGGAAACTTGCAATTGTAAATGCTTTCTTTGACCTTTTGAGTTGTAAGTCTTGTCTTAGCCCTGACAGTTTAGTTTCACAATCCAGGAATCTCTTAAGGATCTGAGAGCCATCCTCTTGAATTTAAATTCAAAGAAAGATGGTCCCTTATCTCCCAGTCTTACTTCCTTGCGCTCTAATTAACAAACTAACATGGCTTAATCATTTTGATCAACCTCCCTCTAATGTCCTCCAGTACTTCCTCTCTTCACCTGAGTTTAGAACCCTTTTCCTCTAGTTTCAGGGAATTGGATTCAATCTCTCTCCCCTATTGTAACAGTCTCTCTCCTTCATATTGAAATAATGTCTTGAATAAAGTCTTCCTTGCCTGCTCAACTCTATCTGGTACCATTTTTCTTTGTCACCTCACATTAAAATGGTTAAAACTGATAAAAGCTTATGGATATGGATATACACATGTAAGATATAAAATGTCATAAGTCTTAAAAGTCCCAGTTTCTTGCTCTCCTAGTTCCATCTATAAAGTAGAAATATACTCTATGTGATAAGGATCCTGTGAAACTCCAAGTTTTTTGTTTTTCTGATTTCTGTTTATTTTATTATTATTATAGTGTGTGTGTGTGTGTGTGTGTGTGTGTGTGTGTGTGTGTGTGTTACTGTGGATCGAACTCAGTGGCATTCGACCTCTGAGCTACATCCCCAGTCCTATTTTTTGTTATTTATTTTGAAACAGGGATACTCACTGAGTTGCAGAGCACCTCACTAAGTAGCTGAAGCTGGCTGCAGCTGCAAACCCAGATCCTTGATCCTCGGGTTTCAGCCTCCCTAGTACTGGGATTACAAGGGTGTGCCACCACACCCAGCTAAACTCCAACTTTTCTAAGTATTATTTACACTTATAAATACTTGTTTGACATCTATCTTCCTTTGCATTGCAAACTCAACTGAGGACAGAAACCATACCTGCTTATTCATTTCTGAATTCTCAGTGCCCAGCATAGTACTTGCTACTCAAAAATTGCTCGGTAGTTATTTGAAAAAAAAAAAAAGTGAATAAAGTTGAATAATACATCATATGGATAAACAGGAGGAAATACCAATGAAATAAAACTTTATTGACCTGACTATGGCCTCAAATTAGTGTAAAGTCCAAATATTTACAGAAGAGAATGTCAGAAAATCTGGATTTTAATCCTACATTTGACACTCACTATTGTTACAACTTAACTTTAAATTTTCTTGACACATTTCTTACTCTAAATATCTGAGACAAAGTAAATGACTCCCAAAGTTCTTTAAGAACTAGCTAACTTTGCCCAGCAAGGTAGTATTAAGCCTGTAATCCCAGTATTTAGGAGACTGAGAAAGGAGGATTGCAGGTTTGAGGCCAGCCTCAGCAATTTAGTGAGGTTCTCAGCAATGTAGTGAGATTCTGGGGTTGTTCAATCACCAGTAATGCTACTTTAAAAAAAAAAAAAAGAAAAAACGAACTAGGTAACTTCGTAAAACTGAAGATACCCATCCCCAGCATGCACAAAACTATAACCATTTCACAGATAAAAGTCTGGGTATAAAATGATTGCTTTAGAGTTGCAGAACATGTTTATAATCCTGATACTTAAATACAGTGATTCCTTCCTCTCTTTCCCTTACTTTTCTTCTGTGCTTTCATGTATTCATATAGTTATTAAATGAGTATTCATTATGCATTTGCCCTAAGGAAGATCACAAATATTTTATGCATTTCTCTTAAATTAGACACTCATATCTTGGCCAAATTTTTTTGTCTTTGATGAGATTCAAATTCTAGTCATGTGCTTGTTTCATTAAGTGGTTAAAAAAAGTTCTTTTCTGACCTTGATGCATTATGTAAATGACAGAGGCTAATTTGCCTTGAAGCAGAATCTTCTGGGAATAGAACTTTGATCTCAATGAGATAGCCAAACACATTGGAGAGAAACTTGCCTCACACTTTTCTTTTCGTTCTCGAGTCTTTTGACTTTCAAGTAGAGTTCATGTGCTGGTGTTTCCTTTCCTGATGGATTTCCTTATCTTTGATTATTAATTAGTAGTTATATATATCAGATTGACTTCACCAAGTAAAATGATACAAAGAATCTCCCTCTGACTACATGCTAATATTCAATATTCTCTCTCATTATTTCAGATTTTTACGTATTTTAGATCTGTAGGTGGCAGAGCTTAGTCATTGGTCCATAGCCATTAACACAACAATGATCACACAGAAAGACCCCAGGCATAAACCTGACAAGAGCAAGAAAACTGATGACTATTGGAACTCATTTGTAATATAATGGCATTCCAGTATGCTGTAAGTTTTTGACCTTAAGCAAGGCAAAGTTGATGATTTTAATAGAGTTCTCTTTATAAACCTTTTTCTGTTTGCTTCAAAACTGCTGACTTTTTTTTTTTTTTTTTTTTTTTTTTTTTTTTAGCTTTGCCTCTTCTATGATTGCTTTCAAAAGCATATTTTTTTTTGTTTTAAAGCTAGAGTTCACTTCAATGATGCTTGGTTAATTGTATGAACAGTCACAGTTGGTGGCAAGCTGAAGGCCTTACTTGAAAGGATAAAACACAGCCCTGGGATACCTGCTCCCTCTATCCCCATAGGAAAATCTCACCCTAAATTAGAGAAAGTACTTTGGTTCCAATTGTCTAAAAAGTAACCACATAATAATAATATCTCAGTTTTGTTTTTGTTTTTTTTTTTTGCAGTACTGGGGATTGAACTCAGGGGCATTCTACCTCCGAGCTATACCCCCAGCCCTATTTTTTATTCTTTATTTTGAAACCGAGTCTCACTAAGTTGCGAAGTGCCTCATTAGGTAGCTGAGGTTGGCAGCGAACCCAGATCCTCCTGGCCGCGAACCCAGATCCTCCGGTCTCAGCCTCCTGAATGCTGGGATTACAAGCGTGCGCCACCATGCCCAGCAATATCTCAGTTATATAGGCCCAAAATTAAGATGTTTCTCTTAATATAGATCTGAATTCAAACACTACCACTAATAGTAGTGAAATTGTAGGCAAATTACATACCTTTAGTAAGCCTCAGTTTCCCCTTCATTCAACATGATTGATAATAGGACCCACCCTATAGGATTGTGATGACCAACTAAATAAGATGCTTGTGAATATAAAGAGATGCTAGTGCATATACTTAGCAGACACGAAGTGAAGACTGATGAGGAATATGTGTATTCTTGTTTTGCAGTTACTTGTTCTTGCTGAGTGCACAAGGACATGTCCTTGGTTGGCAGAAAACAATAAATAGACCAAAGAAAGAGAAAATTTTACAGTTTGAGACATGCGGGCTGCTGAGTGATAGTGTTAGGCAGCTATCTAATCATTAGAGGACACGGTCAACTGGGACAGACCAGAAGTTTATCTATAGAGACTGACTTTGACCCCCTCCCCTGTGTGAAGGGGCAGAGGAACAAGGTAGTGTCACTAAGTTGCTATGCTCAAAGGGTAGTACCCCACTCTGAAATGTAATAGGTATATAAGAGGAACTATAAAACACAACAAGTGGAAGACTCTGGGCTACTTTCCATACCTAGGAATGCTTCAGACCCCAGTTCTGGAACGTAACCCATTTCTCCAAGCTATCTTTCCATTCCTGGGAATGGCCCATTCCAGATGCTTTTCCCAGGAACGTGGCCCTTCCTCTTCTCTTCAAGGCCTCTTTCACATGACGCCTTTACCTGGTATCTAAACAAACCTCCTTTACTCCCATTTGTGCTTTCTGTTTGAAAGTTTCCAAGCAGACGAGCAAGGACTAAGGTTGTACGGAACAACTTAAAATCTCCCACCTAGTAATATACGGTGGCTTGGGACTTAGATACATGTATAACAGTATCTTCTTCCTCCCTTCAGCCTGACTTATAAATAGGCTTCCTATATTTCCCATGTTTCTTCTTACAATTCCAGCCAGTGGAGTCCTTCATCTGCTTTCTAACTTCCCTTCCTCTATGTAGGTTTCCATGTGGTCTTCTTCCATCTTCATTTTCTAAGCTCATTTGTACAAAACCAGCCTTTGCCTATCAGCTTTCCAAGTTTCCCACAGTTGTTGCCAACAAGAGATTAAAATTCTGACTTTACAAAACTAAAAACATAATCTCAATGAGTAAATATTTAGAGGAAGAAAGTATAAACATCAAACTTTCACCTAGTGAGCAAAAACCTAATAATCTCCATCCAAGACATTTTCTAAAACACCATTGTGTCATTCTCTGCAGTCAAAGTTGTCTTCAAGATCCAGAGTAGAATAATGAGTCAGAGACCTAGAGTTAGATATTTGGCAATATCAAGAAGGTCAGTTAAAGCCTCCTCTCTTCAACTGTGATAGTTCTAAAACAAAATAATAACCCCCTATTCCTATATGGATATATCCCCAAGGAATAGGGTAATCGATTAGTTGCTTTGAAAAATTATTATTGAGACAACTTACTCTGGACTTCAGTTACCTATAAAACCAGCTTCAGCAATGACCATTTTCTCTGATTCTGGTATTTGATTCTTTCAGTCCTTCTTAATTTATCAATATAGAAAATGCCATTTGACACAGAAATTTATTCTCATGACTGTGATGAGTCTCTTTCTTTGGTTGCTTCCTAGATTCTATTTTTGTATTTTGCTTTTGACAGTTTACATTGTGTCTTGGAGGAAGTTTTTAAAAATAAATACTATCTGAAATTTGTAGAGCATCTTGGATGTTTATTTTTTTCCATTAAATTTAAGAAGTTTTGGGCCATTATTTCTTCCAATAATCTCTGCTTTTCTTTCTTTCTTCTCTTGGGACTCCCCAGATATCTATATTGGTCCATTCGATGATACCTCAAACACCCCTCAGGGTTTATTCATTTTTCTTCAATCATTTCTATTTCTCCCCCTATTAACAGAAAGATTTCAATTTCCTTACCTTCAAGTTTTTCTTTTGATTACTCAAATCTACCTTTGAATTTTTCTAGTTGAATTTTTTATTTTAATGATTATATTTTTCATAGTGCTATTTATTTCATAGTACATATATTATTTATACATTTTATATTTATTTACATGTTACTGATTTACACATAGTACATATGTATAAATTTATTTTTGCTTTTATTTAGGTAGATTTTATAATACTTTATTTATAATTGTTTCATCCATACAAAATTTCCTTGACTTTTTACATAGAATTCTTTGGAAACTTTTAAAACAGTTGCTTTAAAATCTTGTCTAATTTGTCTGCCATCTGGTCTTTTTAGGGGATGGATTCTCCCCGCCCCCAGACTTACATACTTCTATAATGTTTATATGCATTGTGAAATTTTTGATGAAAATGACATTTTAATCCAATAATATGGAAAGTTTCAGTCAAATTCTCTTCCTCTTGGGTTAGTAATTTTGTCTTTGTTATGTTTTACTTTCTATTGTATAATATCTCTGTGCCAAAGATCAGCTTGAATTTAATGTCTTCTAAGATTTCACAAATATGCACCCTCCCCTGGGGATGTGTGGTAGCTTTCTGATTATCTCATGTATGTAGTTACTTTTTAATGTCCTAGACTTTAAAACTTAGTTCTCAAAAAAAAAAAAAAAAAAAAAAAAAAAAAGGAAAAATATCAGTTTGGATGTACCCTCAAACAAATCAGAAGGATCTTGCAAAATGAGGGAGAGGGTATGGCTTTCAGCTCCTGTGTCTAAGCCTCCATATTCAGAAGAAATTTGTCATCCAAGCACAGATTCCCAACATGTGGAAGACATGGTCTTTATTGCCTACCATGCTTCCCACAAGCTACATACAAGTTGCTCTAGAAACACATGTGTGAGTGTCTGCCAAAGGGTTGGCGGTGGGCAATGGGTGGTAGTTGCTGATCTAAGAGCCAAAGTAGTTTGATAGTCTGATCTTAAATGTAATTTATTGTCTAAGTCTTTATCAAAGTTTCAAGCCTTCAATAGACTCTAGTTACCTTAAGCAGATTCGACCTGTGAGATCCTTATTGTGGTGGAGACATAGATTCCTGGTGTTTCCTACGCCCATCTTTCCAGAATCCATCTTCTTATATCACTTTTAAATCATATACATTTCCTCTAACATTTTTCTCTCCTATGGATGTAAACATTCCTCCTCTCCTTATACTTTTATCTATTGTAATTCCCAGCATGAGCGCATATGAAATGTAGCTCTCTTCCTCATTGAGTGGAGTAGAGGTCGAATCCCTAGGTTATTTATTCTAAAAAATTTCAGTTGTCATCTGTCATTCAAAGTGCTTAGCTATTGTAAATGCTGTTTTCTCCAGAGATCATTCTTCTTATATCAAATGAAAAGAAATGAATATGGATGTCCGGGTGCTAAATTAAAATGTCAACCCCGAACTTAGGAAGTCAGAGCCTTCAAAAGCATCCATGATAAATCATCTCTCAGCCTTCAAAGGTAAAGGGAACTTTTAAAAATAAACTGCAACTTCATAAGAAATGGAGGAATGTGTGTGGGTGGATTCAGGGCAGAATGTCAAGGCCTTCAGGTCCAACTCTCTAGCCTCTTCTCCAGGCCAGCTTCACATAATTATGCCAGCATAAAATGCTCATTTTAATGTGGTCTTGGTTATTTATTCATAAGCTTTTTAGCAAATTAAATTTACATTATAGATTTATTTTTAATGCATGAGTGGCTAGATGTCTTCCAGGAAGGTTCAGAAAAAAGCTCAGCAAACATCCTAGGTATCAGGCATAATTTTCCTATCCCCCACCTGGACACATTATATTATTTTCCATCAGTCCCTAAAGCAGACTCAAGGAGACAGCACAGAGGAGATTTCTATTACCCCATACTTCCCTGTAAAATAACAGAAACTTTATGTTACTTTGAATGGTATTTCTTCCATGAAGTATAACACCAAGAAGAAAAATCCACAGCTACCAATTGCTGGGTATTTTAAATCTGGTGTCTGCAGCTTCTTGGAGGAATCCATTTATTCAGTGACATCTCCTCTACTACCCACCACATGTACAAAAAATACACATATGGAAGGACAGATGCTTCTTTAGGCAGAGAGATTGACTTCCTATAACAAAGAAAATGATTGCTTTCTAAATGCTTCATGAATACATTAAAACTATCAATAACTTTCATTGGACCACTTGGCTTTTCTCCAAGGTAGAGATCCTATTATCCTCTGCCTCTTGAAACTTTTAATGGTTCTCACTACTGGACATTTTGAGCAAAGACCTCTCCAGATCTGCTCCCAATTTTCCCTTCCAATTCACTTCTCCTTGGTCCTCAGTTGGAATTCTACATCCCATTTAAACTGACTTCTCTCTGCTCGAGAATAGTTACTTTGAGTATCGTTTGTTTAGTTGATTTTACAAAAACTTTTAGAGTAACCTTCCTACATTGCATCTCAATCTAAAGGAAACCATATTGATTACTTTCTTCTCCACAAATCCTTCTTAGCCCAATTTCCTCACAATAAAACCTTTGCCTTTTTTTTTTTTTTACTCCAATACCATTAGAATATTATATATGCTTGGGACAAATATCTCCCTTTAATTATGTTTAAATTTTTATTTATTTATTTATTTACTTATTTATTTATCTATTTATTTATTTTTGCTTGCAGTACTGGGGATTGAATCTGGGGACTTTCTGCCTCTGAGCCACATCCTCGGCTCTAGGTTATTTTTTTTTATTTTGAACCAGAATCTCACTCAGTTGCTGAGGCTGGCCTCAAACTTGTAATTATCCTGTCTTCGCCTCCCAAGTACTAGAATTACAGACATGCACCATCATGCCTGGTGAATTTTATTGTGATTTTTGACCTACTATTTTAATCTCTATGCTATTCTACAAGTACCTGAAGACAGGAGTTCATTATAAATAATGTTGCATGGTTTCCAGTATAAGGTGAAATGCCTTGCTCCCAGTAAATATGGGATATATGTATTTTGTAGAATTAGATTGGATTTAAAAATTGGAAGTAGAGACATTCCAATCAGTTTAATTAAGTATGACAATAATCAACTGACTATAAATTAAATATTTCAGTGGATATAAAAATGCTCAATTTTATTAAATGACAACTTAAAAATCAACATGACAGCCAGGCGTGGCTGCACATGCTAGTAATTCTAGTACTTGGAAGGCTCAGACAGGAGGATCTGGGTTCATGGCCAGCGTCAGCTACTTGGTGAGGCCCTCTGCAGCTTAGAACCTGTTTCAAAAATAAAGAACAACAACAAAAAAATAGGACTGGGGGTGTAGCTCGGAGGTAGAATGCCCCTGAGTTCAATCTCCAGTCCTGCAAAAAATAAAATAAAATGAAATGAAAAAGTCAACATGACATGTCCAAAAATAAAAAAAATTTCAGAAAGGTTATAAACCAATAATTTATTCTTCATTTCCTTAGATGATAGAGAGACTTATAAGTCAGGAAAATATATTGTTCAGAATTTTGGAAAGAATGACTCTACAAGGTTCTAAATTACTTATATTAACAAATAGGAATCTAAAATAGAAGGAGGTCTTTTGTTTGTTTTACAGAGTGAATTGGGGTTGGTACAACTGATGCTCATTTAAAAAGTAACAATGAACTTGGATTAATGTTTGATACTAGAAAAAATTCTCAAAAGTCCAAGATTTAAATGTAAGTAAAAACTAAAAACAATAGTAATAGAAAAAATAGAATATTCTTAATTTTACATTTATCAAAGTTACTTGAATTTCTAAGTTTTGTGTCACATCTAGAAAAGTGTGTTTAATCACAATATAAAAATAAGTTATTATATAAAAATTACCATAAATAGAGTAAAACTCTGACTGGAAAAATGAAAAAAAAAATTAAAACACATTATAAGCAAAGGGCTAATTTTCATATATGGAAAAAAACCCCTATAATCCCATAGGAAAAATACCAATTATCTTATGAAAAGTTGCCAAATATTACACTAAAATTAATCAGAAGTAGATTGAAAGTGACATTATAGATACAAAATAGTGCTCAACCTCACATGAAATAAAATGAATAAAAAATGATATGATACTAAGATTGATTCCTACTTAAAAAGTTGTCACAGTAAAGAAAACAATCAAGCTTATTGTCAAACTCTAGAAAAAAATGTAGCCTTTTACATTGCTGGTAGAAATATATATATTTATACAATTTATATGGAGAACAATATATATCAAAATTAACATATGCAAGTTTTAGGTAGATAATTCCCTTCTATGAATTTAGATTTAAAAATCTTTAACAACTGTGAAATAATATAAAGCTACTTATTGTATTGTTATTTGTAAAAAATAAGTGTCTACCAGTAGCAGAATGATTAATTACATGTTATATTCAAAAATAGCAAAAAAATATAAAAACAATAAAAAATAAATAGAATGAGACATTTCCCCAAGAATTGATATAGAATGATATCCAAGATTAATGGCTAAGTGAAAAAAATGTGCAAATATTTGTGCAAAGAAAACAGAAAATAACATATACCTACATTGGCTAATTTACAACATATTTCTAATAACTACAAAATAAAATGATATTTTTGTTTGTGTCTAAGAAGGAGACTGGCTACTGAAAATTTAAGACAGGGAAAATGAATTTTCATGAACAAATAAATGTGAAAGGAAGGTTTCTTCTTATAGTAGAATAGAAACTAAAAAAATTAATAGTGATGGAGTTTGAAAATTATCAATACATGCAAAATACAAAAAACAATTGAATTAAAAAATGATGTCCTCCTCCTCTTTTTCCTCCTCCTCTTCCTCTTTCTCCTCCTCTTCCTCCTCCTCCTCCTCCTCTTTCTCCTCCTCCTTTTTCCTCTCCTTCTCTTTCTTATTTTTATGGTACAGTACTAGGAATAGAATCCAGGGGCATCCTAACTCCAAGCTATATACTTAGCCCTTTTTAAAAAAATTTTTTGAAATAGCGTCTTTCTAAGTTGCTGAGGCTGGCCTTGAACCTGCAATCTTTCTGTCTTAGCCTCCTAAGTACTGGGATTACAGGTGTATACTACTATACCCAGCTGTTTATTAAATACATACTCATAGATTACTTATTAACTGTAACAATAAAGCATAATATCTTTGTTGAGGAAAACCTTGGAAGTCATCAATTTTATGAAATTATCAACTTAATCATTATCAATGTTGCCACAATGTAGCATCATATATCTCCTGATATGGTCTACTGAGAAGAATATAGAACACTCTGGTTATCAGTGCAAGAATTAAACTTATGCATTATAGAAATTAGACAAATGCAAATTGAGAGATATTATTTGCCTCAAAAAAATCAAGGTCAAGAAAAGTTCCATATTAAAAAAAGAATAAACAGACATGACAACTAAATGAAATCTATGAAAATGGATTAGATTCTAGGCTAGAAATAAAAGTTATAAAGACTTTATTAGTATAGCTCATACCTACATTTATATGGCTGTGATTATGTTATAATTATTGAGTTATATGAGTTATCATATATTTTGTATAGCAAACTTTTGGAAGAAATATAGTTTTAAATAGTTTCTCCCAATTATTTCTTGCTCAAACAGTAACTTAGTAAGACTTATTGAAGAGCAGGCTTTATTCATTTTAATGAAGTTTAACTTACAGATTGTTTGCACACCAACACACATTGAGGATAAACATATAACATACTATTTTTGAAAAACATCTAGGGTTATTATTAGGATAATATTGGACCAAAAGTACAATGTGGGATAAGTGTTCATATCCAAGGCTCCCAATATTGGAATTTTATATATTTCTCTCTCATTTTTAGTTTTAGTTGCATTTTCCTTTGAAACTGATAGCCCATTTTCACAGTTCTCAGTTTGGCAATTTACTCAAGTTCTACTAACTTTATTCCTAAATATGTTATAGTTTTACTCTTTCAAGTCTTTAAAATTAGTATACATTTTACTACACATTTATAAAATATATTTCATTTTTCTATACTGAGCTTACGTCATCTATCTTCTTAATACACTAACTCCGTCACCAAACAGACATAGTTGGTGGTGTTTGCAATATGAAACAGTTGGATGGCATTGAGACCATGCACAGGATGTGCTTGAACAGTCTGTTTCTCCTATTCCTGTAGGTCAATGAGCCAGTTGCCTCCATGTGTTCCATCACCAGATTGACATAGTTGGTGGTGTCTACAATCTGAAACAGCTGGACAACATTCAAATTACACACAGGATGTACATGGACAGCCTCTGGGTCTCCTGTAGATCAGTGAGCCAGTGCCCCCTGCACACGTGCTCCATCATCAGGTAGACATAGTTGGTGGTATCTACAATCTGAAACAGGTGGATGACATTCACACTGAGCACAGGATCTGCTTAAACAGCTTCCAGACCTCCTCCTCCCATATGTTGTAGACCCAGTGCCCCCCTGCACACATACTACATCACCAGATAGATGTAGTTGGCAGTGTCTACAATATGAAATAGCTGGACAACATTTCGGTCCACCAATGTTATCCTCTTGAATAGCCACTGGGTTTCCTCATTCCTTACATCAGTGAGCCAATGCCCTCCACACGTGTGCTCCATCATCATCTGGATGTAGTCAATATTATCTACAATCTGAAATAGATGAACCAATTTTAGATACTCTTCTGTCCTTAATATAGCCATTTCAGTTAGAATTAGAGTGAGCACATACCTGTCTTTCATCACTGCCTTCAAAGCTACCTTGTTGTGAGGAGAATGGCATGGTAATTTGTTGTGGGCAAAGCTGTCCTGGCTAGTGTCCCACAGGATGTTATAATGACTCTTGAGGTCATCCTCGCAGGGAGAGCTGGCTGAGAGGCCTGGCCTAACCTCACTAATCTCTCTCCTACCACTGCTCATTGAAAGCCCAACCAGCAATTTTTCTGGTCAGCATTCTTACAGCTATATTATAAAAGATTGACCAGGTAACTTAGAGGAAAGAAAATTTATTTCCTTAAAGTTTCAGGTTCTGTCCATATGAGACCAGGGACCATGGATCTCAAGACGTAGCAGTGGGAGCCAGAGGGAGGGAAGACTCATGGGCTGTGTTCCTCACATCATAGAGGCCAGAAGCATGAAGGAGAGCAAGGAGAGGAGGAAGCATATAAAGTCCACAAGGCCACATTCAAGGGACCCACCCTCTCCAGCCACAGTCTACTGGTCCAGGCCACCACCGAGATATATCCATTTATCCATGGCTGGGATTACGACCCTCATGACTCAATTACATCAACTCCAAACACCAAATTATGAGCCCTTCAAGGGGCCATTCTATATCTACATATAACATTCTTCCCCTGGCTCCTAAAGAACTCATGACCATTTCAGAATGTAAAATGTGTTTAGTTCTCTCCAAGAGTTCTCATAGTCTTAACAGCTCCAGTATCGTTCAAAGGCCAAAGTCCAAAGTTAGAGGCATCCAATATACAATGGCAAAGAACAAATATTCACATTTGCAAAGGGTGGAATAGGGCCATAGAAAGAAAGAATTGGACCAAAAAAATAAAGAAATCTGGCAGGGCAAGTATTTAATCCTATAGATCCATTTTAGCCATTCAGGGCCCACTGCAGTGAGACGTGATCTCCAAGGGGCCTTGGTAGCTCCACCCCTGTGGCCTGGCTGACTGCAATGGGTGGTTTACTGCCTCTTCCAGCCTGGCTTGATGGCCCACAGCTATCAGCCATTCCTCACTGTCATTCTGTTGTGGTTCAGCACTATACCTTCTGTGGGTCCTTGGCCTCCATGGTGAAAAGAATTTCAACACCTGCCAGTCAGGGACAAAAGCAGGAGTTTTATTTAGGAAAGTAAGAGACTCAGGAAGAAGACAGGCAAGGGGAGATCATCCAGGCCAAGAAGGTCTTTGCAGTCTTTTCAGTCCTTATATATATAGAATTCCCAAAAAGGGGTGGGCACAGTGAAAGTTTGGACTTCCTCTTCCTTGGGTATCAATGATGGGTGGTGGCTGGCTAAGATCTGACCTTGTCCTCATGGATCTCAGGAGTCTCTGATGGGACAGGGGCCATGAGATTAAGGGTGGGAACCCATTGAGGCTTCTGCCTAAGAGCCAACACACCCTACAGGGTAGATTTAGAGATTAGGAACTCTCCAGATTTTAAAACTATATTCTCCTTCCCAATCTGTTTCCTTCCTGGCTAAATTTTTAATTCCTTATATTCTACCTTATCATTTCCATGTTTCTGGCATTTTGAAATCTTGGGTCTTTTTCTGGCAATCTGGGCTTCACTCTCACAGCTTCACAAATTGCCCCATTTGGGCCTGCTTACAGGAATTTCAATGCTGCCACACATTTCCTGGTTTCCTAGGACTTCCTTTGAAATCTTAGAAGAAGCTTGCATAGCCCCTTTTTCCTAGAAAACTACCCAATAAAAAATGGGCAAAGGATCTAAATAGACACTTCACAGAAGAAGAAATACAAATGGTCATATGCAAAGCTGGGGCTCAGAGTGAGAATGTCGTGGAAGGAAGGAAGATGACCGAAAGGAAGGAGGAAGCAGTGAGTGTAAACACATTTTACATTCTGAAATGGTCATGAGTTCTTTAGGAGCCAGGGGAAGAATGTTATATGTAGATATAGAATGGCCTCATACATTAATAAATGTATGAGGAATGTTCAACATCATTAGCAATCAGAGAGATGCAAATCAAAACTACTTTGAGATTTCACCTAACCCCAGTTAGAATGGTAATCATCAAAAGCACAAAAAACAACAAATGCTGGCAAGGGTATAGAGAAATGGAAACTCTAATACATTGTTGGTGGGATTGCAGATTAGTGCAACCACTGTGGAAAACAGTATAGAGGATCCTCAGACAATGAGAATGAACCAACAGTATGATCCAGCAATACCACTTCTGGGTATCTACCCCAAAGAATGGAAACCAAACTATCAGACCAATACATATGTATCTATATTTATAGCTGTATAGTTCACAATTGCCAAAATATGGAATCAGCCAAGATGTCCATCAACAGATGAATGCATTACAAAACTATGGGATATATACACAATAGAATTTTTTTAAATTGGTGCATTGTAATCATATATCTTTGTTAGGTAAAAGCTGATAAAAGCATACATGCACACCATGATGCATACATCATGTAACCCTTCCCCAATTCCCACCCCACTCCTTCTCAAGTTCAGTTTAGTGATTGACTTTGATATGTTCATGAAAGTATATCATGTGCATTAGGGTGTCCCCCTCCCCCATCCAGTATTATGTGGGTTCTGAGATGGGCCACCCACAGAAAAGTCATGTCCTTCTTAATCATTGCCACTGGGGACTTTTTAATCACAGTTGCTGGGCCTGCTCCATCCAAGCAGCCACTGACCTCAAGTCCCTGTGGGCTTCCCCTGGCTCCAACTTCATCTGGACTGCCTTGGCCCCCACTCCATCTACCACGTGCATCATGGCCATCACTAGCCTGCGTCCCTCATGGCCACTGCTTCCTCCTTCCTTTCGGTCATCTTCCTTCCTTCCACGACATTCTCACTCTGAGCCCCAGCTTTGCATATGACCTTCTGGACAAATTGCATATCTATAAAGTCTCTCTGCTTTGTTTTCCACTCCCAATTTTTTTTAATTGGTGCATTGTAATCATAAATCTTTGTTAGATACAAGCTGGTAAAAAATGCACACATTTCTCATTTAACCATTCCCCAATTCCCAGCCCACTCCCTCCCCCTTCCTCCTTCCCATGTTCAGTTTAGTGATTGACTTTGATATGTTTGTGAGAGTACATATGTGCATTAGGGTGTTTCCCTCCCCCCTTATCACCTTCCGTTAAGTCACCATCTTTGCTCATCTAGGGTTCTCCTTTTTCTAGAGTCCCTCATGTCCTCTTTTCTCCCTAGCTTCTGCATATTAGGGAGAGCATACAACTTTTTACTTTCTGTGACTGACTTGTCTCACTTAGCATGTTTTCCAGTTTCATCCATTTCCATGCAATTGACAGGATTTGGTTCTTCTTTGCCAGAGACCTTGAAGCTTCTTGAAGAGGGCATAGGCCCAACATTTCAACCCATAGGCACAGATAAAAACGTTCTCAGCAAGACCCCCAAAGCACAAGCAACTCAAAGGAAGATCAATACATGGAATTGCATTAACTGAAGAGCTTCTGTGCAGAAAAGGAAACTATCAAGAACCTCAATAGAAAGCCCAGAGTGGAAGAAAATTTTTGCCAGCTACTCTTCTGATAGAGGACTAATATCTAGGATATACAGAAAATTCAAGAAACTCACAACTAAGAAAACAAATAACCCAATCAAACAATGGGCAAAGGATCTAAATAGACACTTCACAAAAGAAGAAGTACAAATGGCCAATAAATGCATAAGGAAATGTTCCACATCATTAGCAATCAGAGAGATGAAAATCAAAACTACCTTGACATTTTACCTAACCCCAATCAGAATGGCAATCATCACGTACACAAACAACAACAAATGCTGGTGAGGGTGTGGAGAAGTGGGAACCCTAAAATATTGTTGGTGGGATTGCAAATTAGTGCAACCACTTTGGGAAACAATATGAAGGATCCTCAGATGAATGGGAATGAACCTACCATATGATCCAGCAATACCGCTTCTGGGTATCTACCCAAAAGAATGGAAACCAAACTATCAGATAGACACACGTGTATCTATGTTTATAGCTGCACAATTTATAATTGCCAAACTATGTAAACAGCCAAGATGTCCATTGACAGATGAATGGATTACAAAACTATGGGATATGTACACAATGGAATTTTACTCAGCCATAAAGAAGAACAAAATCATGTTATTTGCAGGGAAATGGATGGAACTGGAAAACATTACATTAAATGAGATTAGTCAGTCACAAAAAGTAAAAAATCATATGCTCTCCCTAATATGTGGAAGCTAGGGAGAAAATGGGACATAAGAGGGACTCCAGATGAAGAAGGAGAAACCTTAGGTGAGCAAAGAATTTGACTTAACAGAAGGTGATGGGGGAAGGGGGACACCCTAATGCACATGATATACTTTCATGAACATATCAAAGTCAATCACTAAACTGAACTTGAGAAGGAGTGGGGTGGGAATTGGGGAAGGGTTACATGATAAATGTGTGCATGTATGCTTTTATCAGCTTTTACCTAACAAAGATATATGATTACAATGCACCAATTTAAAAAAATTCTATTGTGTACATACCCCATAGTTTTGTAATGCATTCATCTGTTGATGGACATCTTGGCTGATTCCATATTTTGGCAACTGTGAATTATACAGCTATAAATATAGATACATATGTATTGGTCTGATAGTTTGGTTTCCATTCTTTTGGGTAGATACCCAGAAATGGTATTGCTGGATCATACTGTTGGTTCATTCTCATTGTCTGAGGATCCTCTATACTGTTTTTCACAATGGTTGCACTAATCTGCAAACCCACCAACAATGTATTAGAGTTTCCATTTCTCTATACCCTTGCCAGCATTTGTTTTTGTTTGTGTTTTTGATGATTACCATTCTAATTGGGGATAGGTGAAATCTCAAGGTAGTTTTGATTTGCATCTCTCTGATTGCTAATGATGTTGAACATTCCTCATACATTTATTAACCATTTGTATTTCTTCTTCTGTGAAGTGTCTATTTAGATCCTTTGCCCGTTTTTGATTGGGTTATTTGTTTTCTTAGTTGTGAGTTTCTTGAGTTCTCTATATATTCTAGATATTAGTCTTATTTATTTATTTTGCGGTACTAGGGATGGAACCCAAGGGCATTCTACCTTCAAGCTACACCCCATCCCTATTTTTTATTCTTTATTTTGATACAGGGTCTCACTAAGTTGTAGAGGGCCTCACAAGTTGCTGAGGCTGGCTGCGAACCTGCGGTCCTCCTGTCTCAGCCTCCCAAGTACTGGCATTACAAGCGTGCGCCACCATGACCAGCATCAAAGGAATAGATGGCAAAATTTTTCTCCCACTCTGTGGGCTCTCTGTTGAGGTTCTTGATAGTTTCCTTTGCTACACAGAAGCTCTTCAGTTTAATGCAATTGCATGTATCAATCTTCCTTTGAGTTACTTGTGCCTTTGGGGCCTTGTTGAGAAAGTTTTGACCTGGCCTATGTGTTGAAGTGTTGGACCTATGCCCTCTTCAAGTAGCTGCAGGGTCTCTGGACTGACTTCCAGGTCTTTGATCTATCTTGAATTGTGCAGGGAAAGAAAGTGGTGTTTATTTCAATTTTCCTGCATATGGTTAACCAGTTTTGCCAACACCATTTGTTGAAGAAACTATCTTTTTCTTTTCAGTGAATGTTTTTGGCTTCTTTGTCAAAAATCAATTGACTGTAAGTGTCTGAGTTTGTTTCTGAGTCTTTTAGTCTGCTTCATTGTTCTATGTGTCTGTTTTTGTGCCAATACCATGATGTTTTCTCCTGCATGGTTCTTGTTGCTAAGAAATACTTTGGCTATTCTGGGCCTTTTGTTGTTCCAAATGAATTTAAGGACTGATTTTTCTGTCTGTGAAGAGTGACCTTGGAAATTTAATGGGTGTCACATTGAATCTATACATCACTTTTGAATATTTTTCACTTTTAAAATTTGGTGTATAGTTAGCTAAATGCAGACATCAATATCTGTAAGGCAGTTTGGATATTTTGCTGTTTTGAGATTGTCTTAACCAGTCTAACCAGTCCATAGACTTTCAATTTGACCTCACATAAAGTTTCAGGGCATGGGCAAAATGCACATAAGTTTTTTGCCAAAATGTAACACATGTATCCTCTACTCCATTTCCCTACAGAGTCATCTTTGCCCTCAAAATCCCCTGCACACAGTCTCTACTGCAAGCCTTCCTAGCCACATTCTTCCCCTTCTAATTTTTTTTTCCACAAACCAGTCCCAAAGGGTCACAATCTACATGGTTAGATTTAGATATAGCAGTAACCCCATATCCCTAGTACCAAATTCTGTTCTGGTCATCATTTTTGTAATTATAATCTAAAAGATTAACCATGTAATTTAGAGCAAAGAAGATGTATTTTCTTAGCGTTTTTAGTTCAGTCCACGTGAGGCCCAGGACTGTGAATCTCAGGGCAGGGAAGTAGGAGGCAGAGAAAGGGAAAGCACATGGTCTGTGCTCCTCACATTATCGAGGCCAGAAGCAAGAGAAAGAAAGAAGACAGAGAGAGAGAGAGAGAGAGAGAGAGAGAGAGAGAGAGAGAGAGAGAGAAAGAGAGAGAGAGCGCTCACGCACACTAGCAAGTAGGGAAGGAGGAACCATTTATATAATCCCCAAATCCACATCCTCAGGGACTGAACCCTTCCAGCCATACCCTACATTCCCAAATCACCCAGACAAATTGATTACAATGGATTTATCCACTTCTGGAATTATAATCCTCACCACTCAATTACTTAACTCCAAACACCAATTTATGAGCTCTTCAAAAACTATAACTATAATAAAAACTAATGATACTAGCTATAGAAACAAAACAACAATGAACCAACAAGTAAACATACCACAAAATACAAACCAAAACAAGCAGTAACATATGCAGAAAGCAACAAAGCCACAAATCCCAAACCAACAAATCAGATCCAATGTCACCAAATCATCAAATGAGTTTAATATCTTTTAATCTATCAGGTCACCAATCAAGATCTCCTTGTACTTGTGGACTAAAGTTCAGCCATGGTCAGGGCCTTAAACAGCTAGTTCTTGGGTACTGGAGACTCCCTCACAGTGGCTCCTTGTGAGGTTACAGTAATAAATTGCCAGGTCATTACTGGGCATGACCTACTGTGTCTGTCTCACTTTTGGGCCTTCAGAAGTTTTTCCTCTTAATAAGAGTAAGGACTACTTCCTCTTTAATAAGAGTAAGGACTGCAGAATATTTTTGCTTTAGTTGGTTAAGGAGCCTGATATTTACTTGCTTAGAAATTAAAATCTATAGAATTTTTTCAGTGGCCTCTTCACTTTGAATATGAAAATCCATAAAAAATTGAGGCTTCTAAAGACCTCATTATATCTATATTCGAGGGCTCAAATTTATTCATTTATCCATTTAGTACTAGGACTGACTCCAGTCCTGCTTTTTTTTTTTTTTTTTTTTTTTTTTTAATTAGGGCCTTGCTAAATTGCGGAGGCTAGACTCAAATCTGTGGTCCTACTGTTTCAGTCTCCCAAGTACTGGGATTACAGGTGTGCTCCACCATGCCAACCTCTAATTCATTTTTCTTTCAACTCAGAATGACTGATGTAGAAAATGATGGTAGCACTTCACTCACATCCTGCTACTATAATGAAATGCTCTGTTTGCTAAGGCACATAGAGCACACTGCTACCATATATGGGGCCTAGCAAAGGGAGCTTGCATCTTAATTTCCCCATAAGGACTGCCTTGGTCAGCATTTTCAATGCTATGATCAAAAGATCTGACCATGAAATGTAGATGCTGTGGGAAGCACAAGACTTCTCACATGATGGAGTCCAGAACAGAAGCAAGAGGTGTAGAGGTGTGGCTACACTTTTTAAGACTCTCTCTCTCTCTCTTTTTTTTTTTTTTTGATTGGGTCAAGGCTGACCTTGAATTGCTGGACTCAAGTAATCCAGTAACCCTCCTGCTTCAGTCTTTCAAGTAGCTGCTGGGTTTATAGGTGCACATCACCATGCTGGCTTATACTTTCTATTCTTGAATAACATAAATTTTATAAAAGATTGAGCTGACATCTTTATCATACAATTCTGAGTCAGGATTTTTGTGGAGGAAGAAGAGTTATGAGGATTAAACCCAAGGATATTCTGCTTCTGAGCTTCATTCTCAGCTCTTTTTATTTAGTTATTTTTTTAAACACTATGTTGCTGAGGGTCTAACTAACTTGCTGAGGCTGGTCTCAAACCTGTGATGGTCTTGCCTCAGTCTCCCAAATACTGGGAATACAGGCATGTACACTGGGCCCAGTTTAATTCTCTTATTCTAAGACACAAAATTGATAATATGTTGGTAGGCAGGAAAAATAACATAGGGGATGACAAATAAGTTATAAAATAAATAATTCCTCAGCAGAGTCTTTTGAAACAAAGAGTACAGACTGCTGCATTGATGGAGGCACAAATACACTGTAAATTACAAGGTGGTATTGAAAGAATGAAATAATATTGGGCACTTTGTGCCGTTTCTAAATATTTCTAGTTAAAATATTATATCATGTTAAAAAATGGACTAGAGGTATTACTCAGAGATAGAATGCCCTGTGTTCAATCTCTAGTACTAAATAAATAAATAATTTGTATCTCCTAAATATGTGTACTTTTATTTGTAAATAATACCTCAGTATCCGGGTGTGGTGGCACACGCTTGTAATCCCAGCAGTTGGGAGGATCCTGGTTTGCGGCCAGCCTCAGCTACCCAGTGAGGGCATCTGCAACTTAGTGAGACCCTGTTTCAAAATAAAGAATAAAAAATAGGACTGGGGGTATAGCTTGGGAGTAGAATGGCCCTGAGTTCAATCTCCAGTAACGGAAAAAAAAAAAAAATTCAGTAAAACTTGGAAAAAAGAAAGTGAGACAATTCTGAAAGATAGATATTAGAAAAGAGTCATATCTACAGAAAATATTCAGATTATTCAGAAAGTGATTAGAAAATAAAACAAGTGAGCAAACAACCAGAAAATGCTAAAGATAACCTAAGAATTACCAAGTAATGAGAAAAAGTGAATCTTGAAATGAAAATGCCCAGTCAATAAACATACAGTTATAAAGG
The DNA here is from genome assembly GCA_004027655.1 of Graphiurus murinus. NCBI lineage: Eukaryota > Metazoa > Chordata > Mammalia > Rodentia > Gliridae > Graphiurus > Graphiurus murinus. The sequence goes on from PVLC010000764.1 coordinate 58,448, forward strand.
AAAATACTTTATAGAATAAATTGAAATAGAGTATAAAATAAAAAATGATACTATCAAAACAAGTCGGAAGATAGTGATTGTGTTTGATAAAATAGCCTAGAATTTAAATTAAAATTGTTATAAATAATAAATAACCATATTAGATAAAAAATCAGGAAAGAAATCCAAGTGATAGATATTAAATATACAAGTAAGAAATCCTGCTCAGGTGTCAGGGTCAGTTATAGCTGATTAGCTATGTAACAGCAAAAGTGAAATAAAATACAATTATTTACATGTACTATAAGGGTCACAAGACGTAAAATTAAACTGTGTTTAAGAGTAGCAGAAGCAGTTCTCATAGGGAAAGCTGAAAGAAAATTCCCAATGAGATTTTAAAAGGAGGGTATGATCACCATAATTCCTTCAATTCTTGCAAAAGCATTTGCTATGAGGGAGGTTTGCTATCATGTTCCTCAGTGGAAGCTTTATGATAATTTTTGAAAGGGCTTTACATTTTCTTTTCTTGATTTTCAAGTAGACTAAATAATTTTAATTTCAAAGTTTGGTCAAAGGGAGACCTCAGTAGTTTTTTACAGAAATATATTGTAAAAGATTGATAAAGGAGTATCTCAGAAGAAAGTAAAAGATAAGACTCCTCCATATCTGGAGTTTAGTTAGAAACTCAGGAAGCACACCAAAGTTCCATTTTTTTTGGTCTAACAAAATTTTTATTATTTTTCGTCATTGTCAAGTGAAAGACCTAGGAAGGGTTATAGGTATGATAGGAAAAAAAAATCACTAATTTGGAACTAAGAGAGGTGACAGAATATAATTGCTTCTTATTGTTTGTATTTTGAAATACACCAGCATGTATCTGACTACTGAATTCAGCACAGTGGTCTTTATGATATGGCAATGATGTGTAATTACATTTCCTTTGGTGTACTATTATGAGATAGAAGACCTTTATTTAATTTCATTATGCGTTCCTTTTATATTATATTTCTAGCAAATCAGAATTTGATGAATTATTTAGTAAGTGTTGGCAAACCAATCTGCCAACCCTTGCACATAAACAATTCTGATTCCAATAAATGTATTTTTGACAAATGACTTCTCTTTGCATGATTTATCAACTTAATGTAGAATGGACCTATAGCAGCAGAGTAGCAAGGCCCCTTTTCACTTGGTCCTGACTTTGCATGCAGAGAGAAGTAATGAGAAATTATAACATATCTAGGAAGAGGTTGGAAAAATATTATGTTTATGTTAAGTTGACAGCATATGGATCAAACAACAGAAAATAAAGTAAAACCAATAAAGATACACAAAGTTTACTTTTATCTTCAAACATGAAAATTATTTTTGTCTGCTGAGGAAAGAAAAAAAAATCCCCATTAGAGTTAACTGAGCATATTAAACTATAAAGCACAAAGTGACTTCTCACATCATAAACTCAATTCCAAGAGGTTGCCGTCAGCTAAGATTTAGAGGCTGCAAAGCACTAGTGGGTTAATCAAGTGTAAGTAGTAGCTTGGTTAAGAATAGGACAGCTACAATGTGTGTGGAATTATTTTGTTGACCACCACTCTCAGATCTAAAGGTGATCAAATTGCAGACATTGACAAGCTTTGAGATCCCTCGCCAATTGATAGTTCCCTCCAGCACATGAAATTATGTAACTGATAAAAGCATCCACTCAAAACTTTATTGCCATCACATATGACAAAATTTTCAGTGCATTCAAGGAAATTATAAGAAAGGGTTTTCACTTCAGCAACCCAAAGCACTAAAGAGAACATAGCTATATGTGAAATGTCCTTATGAGGGTACACTTAAAATAAAAAAATAAAAAATGAGCGTGGGGGAATCAACAAGGCAAATCATTTGAGATTCTTCAACAAACAAATGACAAGACAAAACCAAAAACAAAGCAAAGCAAACAAAAATAGAAAAAATTCTTAGCAGAGATACCAATGCATTGTAATAGATATCTATTATATATGAATCATGATCTGAATCATTGATCAAATAAACAAATAGGGGATGGGGAAAGAGAAGAGAAGAGAGGGAGAGCAGGGAAATAGAATAATTGCTAAGTGAATATTTTAAAAACACTGACAAATGTTGTAGATATTTAGATGAGGCAAATGATACTGTGTCATGAAAAAGGTCTTTATCTTTTAAAGACATACATTGAAATGTTGACAGGATTTGTTTCAAAATAATAAGAATGAGGGAGGGATGGATAGGATTTGTTTCAAAATAATCAGTGTGAGGGAGGGATGGATAGAGTCATAGATGAAATAAAATTGGCAATAAGTTGGCAATTTTTGAAGCGAGGTATTGAATATATGGCTACTATTACAGTATTCTCTTTTATGTATATAGGAAATTTTTCTAGAAAATAAATATACAAGCAAAAATAATACTTTTTCTCGATTTTCTGCAGCAGAGAGAAAAAGGTCTACAATTCGCACAAGAGAGAAATCGGCCTTAGAATTAAGACTCACGAAAGCATCTTCCAAGAAGGTATTTATACTTAGAACTAAACAAAAGTGGATAAATAGAAGTTATCAAGGTGATGTATGCTGGAGAAAAGTATTTAAGTCAGAGTAACCATATATGTAGAAAGTCTTGAAGTGAAAAATAGGTAGATTAAAAATAAAAAAAAGTATATCACTCAGATTGAAGCATAGCAAAGCAGAAAGACCTGCTAAAAATTCTGGATATCTAGGATATATGACTGAATCACATTAGATTTGAGTGCCTTTATTAAATATTATGGATATTTTTATGAAAAGTGAGTAGTCACAAATATTTTGAGCAAGAAAAAATTATCTCTAATATACTTAATTAAAAAAAATCACTCTATTTCCCTTGAAGAATAACAAGAGGAAGGACAAAAGTAGACTGTGGGAAAGACTTTGTGGGCCCTGAAAAAGTTGAAGTGAGCAAAAATGATGGCAGGGACTAGAATAAGGGTGTTATGTAGCTAGAAAAGTGGCCAAATTCAAGAAGTGTTTGAATGATCAGTAATGTGGACTTGGTGGTATCTTTGATTGGAGGTATAACGAAGAGAAGGAAAAGAGAACATTTCCAGTTTTAGAAAGTGAATGGATACATTACACCTAGATGGCATTGACATTCACCAGAGTATGCATGAACACCTGCTAGGGGTAATAAACATATTTATTTCTAGAATTGTAGGCCTTGAGTTTCTTTGTAATATCAATATAGGCATCCTAGAAAATCACTTTCTCTAATATGGACCTCAGAAGATAGGTCTGGTCTGGCAAAGTAAACATAGCAGCCTTCACATAGACAAGGTCACTACTTAGGAAAAACCAAAAAGGAAAGAGAATCTACATTAAGAAGCCCCAAACTTTAGGATTCAAGGAGATGAATTCTACTTCCATGGGGGTATTGTAGTTTGTACCTCTTACCAGGCATACTCCTGAGACAACTAGAAGATGCTATATACATTTTAAAGAAATCCAAGTATTATGTAAGCAAAGAGGAACAAACAACTTTGTCCAGAGACAAAGAAACCCATTCAAAGTATGTATTAGTTTGCTAAGGTAACCATGATAAAAGGCTACAGGCTGGGTGGCTAATACAACAGACATTTATTTTCTCACATTTCTAGAATCTGGAAAACCAGGATCAAGGAGTCAGTAGGGTTGGTTTCTCCTGAGGCCACTCTCTTGTCTTACAGATGGCCACCATCTCACTGTGCCTTCATATGATCTTTCCTTTGCATGGGTACATATTTTTTTACTCTAATTATCTCTCTACAGCCCCATCTTCAAATTCAGTCATATGCCACAATGCCAGGAGTTATAACTTCATCCTATGAATCTTGTAGAGGCACAATTCACCCAATGACAGCAAGGAATTTATGAATCAGTAAGAAAAATGTATATCCAAGTTGATATTGAAAGGGCAGGTTAGAAAGTAAACCCAAAAAATGAAGACTAAAATGGAGCAGCTGGAAACTAAGTGGAAAGCTCGGAGTTTGTGACATTGGCATAGCCAAGGGAAAATGCTTTTAAAAGGATGATGTTTTCAAATGCTCTTAAGAGATCTAGAAGTGTAGGTTGGCTTTATGGAAAAGAATACCATTGTTGACCTCAATGGAGGAAGTTGTACTGTGGTAGAAAAGGTAAAAGATAGTCATGCGGGTTGAGTAGGAAACAGGAGGTGAAAAAGTAGAATAACGGAGCGAGATCACATCATTTGAGATGCTCCTTGGTAAATAAGAACTGAGAAAGAAGTAGCTGGAGGGAAATACCAGCTTGAAAAAAGTTGTTATGGTTTATTTGGGCTTTTATTTGTTTTTAGAACAATGAGAGAGAGAGAGAGAGAGAGAGAGAGAGAGAGAGAGAGAGAGAGAGAGAGAGAGAGAGGGAGAGATTGATTGCTGGGATGTATAATCTGGCAGAAGTTAAAGATATTAGGCAAAAGAGAAGAGAAGAGAATCAAGAGATGGACATTTAAAAAGATATCAAGTGTTGTCAAGGATGTAGAGCAATTGAAATATTTATACACTCTGGGGATGTGAAATGATGCAGCTATTATGAAAAATAGTATGGAGATTCACACACACACACACACACAAAACCCTGAAAATAGAACTATCATTTATGATCTAGCAATTATATTTCTGGGTACGTTCATTCTCATGTTCATTGTAGCACTATTCACTATAGCCAAGATGTAAAAACAAACTGAATGTTCACTTGTGGGTGAAAGGAGAAAATGTAACATGTACATACAAAGGAATACAATTCAACCTTAACAAGGAAGTGAATTCTGCAATCTGTGCAATCTGTGACAACATGGATGAACTTTGAGGACCTTAAATTAAGTAAAATTAGCCAGCCACAGGAGGAAAATCACTGTAGGATTCCACTTACATGACATATGTGAAATAGTTGAATTAATATAATCAAGGAGTAGAATGGTGTCTGCCAGGAGTGGGGGGTGAAGGAATTGGGGAGTTGCTAATGAACAGGCATAAAGTTTAAGTTATGCAAGATGAACAAGAAGAATCTAGAGATCTACTGTACAGTCTTATCCTTAGAGTTAAAAGCTCAGTATTGTACATTTAGAAATTGTCAATAGAGATCTCACATTAAGTTCCTACCACAATAAAATAAGGCAAAAAGAAATAGTTGATCATTCTCACGAAGACAAATAAAGTTGGAACCCAGAGCTTTTATACAAAGGTGAATGTTTAAAGAGACAGTCAGCTCCTGCATTGCTATATGAGAACAGACTAAATATTTTGCCTTCATTTGCCCTGTCATTAAAGAGGTACACGTAGATTTGAATTTATTTTCTCTAAATAACACTGTCTTAACCTTTATACTATATTTCCTATATAAAATAGATACTATTAGCATTCTCAGTATCTTGAAGGGTCTTGACAGAGGGAGGTGAGGATTGATAAAGGAAAGAAAGAAGAAGAAGAGAAGAGACAAAAATAGTTTCGGGAGGTCTGTCAGTGAATACTGCAGCCTTGAGTTTATTCAGCACAGATTTTTTTATACATTTCTTGAGTACAACAGGGTTACATTCACGTCACATCAATCATTGTCAGAGCGCAATTAGCACCACTTATTTGTTTTCCACATATAGCTCACATTCCTAACATAGCCTGGTCAAGCAAACTTTTTCAAGTCATGAAACCATAAACCTTTAGAGTCATGTATCTACTTTCTAAGAAGTGAGAGGGTCTTTCATCTACGCATCCTAGGAGCAATCTCCAGAGTTCGAGTCTCCAAAGTAGTCGGAGCAGAAGAATCATGAGTATGATTACTCATATATGCAGATAGCAACTGCCAGGAGGAAAGGGCCCAGCTGGGCTGCCACATCAGTACAATAATTTTATGTTAAGTACAGATAATATATAATAAAAAAGAATGTTTAAATCAAGAAATGTTTACATTGTAAAGTCAAGTAAAAAAATTCAGACTCCAAAATTGATCATGTAACACTGCCATGACTACATCTAGCATAATGCTATGTACTCAGTCAAAACTCAATAAGTATATAGTAAGTTATTGTTATTTAAATTATGACAAAGTTAAAATAAAACATAGAAGAATGATATAACATGGTTAATCTAAGAACAATAACTCTTTCTCCCTTTCTTTTATTTACCAAAATTTTTATTATTAGTAACTATGGAGGAATTGTAAAAACAACATCAACAACAACAATAAAACTATAAAAAAGAAAAATACAGTGTAAACACAGTCCTTTTCTAGTGAAAGTTTACTCCTTCCTTCCACTCAGTGTTTTATCATCTTATCTATTTCTGACTACACTTTATGTGAAAAATGTCTATAATTTGCTCCTGAGAACTCCCTAGTGAATACTGTAGGTATGTATGCTCAACATTCCTGAGAAAATCACTCTTATAATGAGAACTAGGTGAAAATTCTGTGAAGATAGCGGTAATTGCAGCCATAATTTTAATAGTGTTTTAAAAGAGAAAAAGGAAAACGGAGAGGGAGAAGAGTGAAGAATGAAGGAAAGCTTAAAATCTTTTTTTTTTTGCAAATTATGTAGAAAATTTAATTTCTATTCCATATATCCAGATGGTTTTTGTTATTTCTGGAGCTTTGCAATGAACTAACCTGCTAACCTGTGAATTAACAGAAAAGACATGATGCTAGGGAAACTAGGGCAAACAGAATTTATTTTTAAAGGTTTAATATAGTCCCCAAGCCCTCTCCTTCTGCCCCCTTCCAACATTGCCCCTGAAATGCAATGCACTGTGAGCTCTCAATAACATTTTCCTTGAATGCTTTTTATAATTCTTTAAGTTGATTTTTTTTGTTAATACTTTCTCGACTGAGTTGCATATCACATGGGAATCATTAAATTTTATATTATTGAAATATTGCAGTTTTAAAGGGTAACATGTTGCATATTCTTTTCTTGCAATGAAAGAAGACTTTAGGGAGTTGAATATCCCTGGTAAATGAGGGTGACTTGGGAAATCACAGTCAGTAGGTGTTGCAACTTTGCCATCTCAGACATTTTCAGGCGCCTCTTTGTGTTTCTCTCTGACTCTACTTCGCCCAGAACAATTTGCTGAAAAATGATAAGGGTAACTAATGATCAGTGGTAAAGACAATCTGGAACATGTCTATAGAGGATAATTTAGTTATAGGTTTAGATTTTTAAATGGAAAGGAGTCTTTGATCCAGGAATTATGAATATAGGTACTTAGGCCACCGGGGCATTTTCATTTACTTGTAGTGGGAAGGAGGCAAAATGAAATGTGCTTGGACATTTGTTGCATAATGTAATTGTGTAATCATAAGATATAGGAACTAAGTGCAATAAATTATGATACATTAAAAAAGTAGAAGAGTTTATAGCCGTGAAAAAAGATAACTTTATAGGTTTTCATTGGTAATTTTAAACAAAAAACTATAAAGAAGATTAAAAGAGAAAAACACATATTTACACACAGATACATACATATCTTGATTTATATATTTGCACACATATATGTGCATATGTGATGTATATTAAATGCTAGTATTAATGTACCCAAAGCCTTCTACCTTTAGAAAATAAACAAAAAAACTTTTGTTATTGCTTTTGAGATTCATATGGTAATTAAATAGGGGGGGAAACACACCATTCACTGCACTCACTTTTGTATTTTTGAATTTTGATCAATCTGCATGTATTCACTAATTAAGAACAAAAAAGGAATTAATAAGAAAAATAATACAAAGATAATATATACATCTACTAAAAGATCATTCTACTTTCCTGTCATAATTTCAAAGAAACCAATAAAAGTGAAGATTACATAGGTGTGCATATTCTGCATCTTATGGTTACAAAAAGGATATTTAAGATTCGGAAAATTGTTTAGGTCTCCCACACACAGAGATTATTTTACCCACTCATGCAACTTAGCATTGACATCTTATTCAATTGCAGTATATGTGTGAGTGTGTGTGACTAATGCTTCATTATGTGTGTGCCCATACATATCATATATGAATGCACATATCATATTAATTGAAATAATATCACAGAAGCACCCTGAATGTGAAGAATTTATGATCAGGCTCTTTATGTATACTTGATAAAAAGTGATTATATCAAGAAAGAGTCAAGAGGAGAAAGTAGATACTATGTCTGAACTATTTACCACCATTTATTTTATATATTATTTCATGCAAATTTAGGATAGATATATGCTTCTGTTGGGTAGACTTCTTTATCAGCATGTGACGCTCTCTTTATCCTTAGATATCCTAATCATAAGTATCTCCCTTTTTAATAGTAATAAGGCAAAACACTAGCTTTCCTTTTGATTGAAGTTTGCTTGGTGTATCTTTTGTATTTAGATATCCTTTTATTTTTATCTTTCCTATGAATTTATTTTAAGGATATTTCTTATAATCAACATTAGCTGGCTTAATTCACCAGCATATCAATTCTGATTTCAACTAGAGAATTTAGATTATTGTAATTTAATTACTAATATATTTGGACTAAAATATACCATCTTATCATTTGTCTTATATAGGTCTATATCTACTTTTTATGGCCTCACATTCTTTTGAAATAATTATGAGTTTTAAAATCCATCCATCTCCCTTTTAATACCTTGCATGTTACGCATCTCTTTAATTAACTTTCACATTTATTCTTGTTTTATTAGCAAATATAATAAGTTAGCACTTTTACCATTTTTACAACAATCAAAGAATTTTACAGCCCTTACTTCTAATATATATTAAACCCCCAAACCTTTATTGCTACTATTTCAAGAGTTTCTATTTATTTAGATGTACTTACTGAAATTATACTTTCTTTTATACTTGTCATATATTTCTTCTGGAATTATTTTCATTCTGGCTAAGTGATCTCCTTTTGCTTTTCTTTTAATGTGAGTAACTCCAATATAAGCTACAACATCATAGCCAGAAGCAAAAATCTTAATTATTGCCTATTCATTTTGAATTCAATAAATATGTATTGGGTATGGCTCTTTTTCCAACTGAGAGGGAAGATGGGAGATGAGAGAGAATTATAGCAAAGTGGGTGATGAAAATAGATTTGCAAACAACTAATTATACTCAAAGTTGGAATAAGTATTAAAAAGGCACAAGTACTTTTGGGGAGATATGAGAAAAAGGAAAAAGTATTAATGAAAGGTGATAGAGGTCTATGATGATAAGTATTGATTCTGGTACCTGCAGATCTAGGTCCAAAGTACAAGTAATTCACTTAAAATGTTTTTAAAATTAAGAGATAAACTAATCAAACTTGTCTTCTAATCCCAAGTTTAAATTAATGAATAATAATTCACATTGGGGTGTTAGATAAATAATAATATATTTATTATTTAGCATGCTGCCTGTCATTAAGTGAAAGCTTTATAAATTATAAAAATTATTAACAATTCAAGAAAGACTTCATGCACAAGTTATACTTGTGGCTGATGCTGAGAAATAGATATTTCTATGGAAAAAAATCAGAAGAAAAAATCTGCCTGTTGAAAATCCAGAAAATACAATGTCCTGGGGTATGGAGAAGAGGACTATGTTCAGGACACAGCAAATAGGTAACACCACTGAAAATCTGGAATCCAGAGACACCCAGGTACCACACTGGAGGAAGGCAGATAAGAAAATAATCATGAAGAGTTGGGCTGCCACAGAGAGATGCCATTCTATTTTCTGTTTCATCTAAGTCTTCTCCTCTTCCACCCATCTCCTATATATTTAAGAACAATCTAAAATACAGGAAAGTCTCTGACTGGTACCACTTGAGGTTCCTCAAATACCAGTACAGATTTGTAAAATATACACTTCAGGTCCTCTACAGGAAATTTACTCAGGCAAATTATTAAAGTGTATATATTTCTATGCTGCACACAGACATACTGAAACAAGATTGCATACTGCAACAAGAGGCCTGAGAATATGCATTATAACAAGTTCGCTAGATAACTCTTCAACCCACCTGTTTGAGAACACTGTCCACTTTCTCTCCAACATTTTCTGTATTTGTTAATTTTATAGAAAGTCAACAATATATAATTCTCTCATCTTTAATGAATTGAGATTTAGAGAGTTCAAAGTCTGTTTTTTTAGTCTCACCCATCCATTATTAAGTGGATATCTCAGTTTAGAAGCAAGGTGGCCAGACAGGTGCATTTGGTGATCCATCATGATGAGATCCTGAAATCAGACTATGAAACATATTCATTGCCTTCTTAGCCTGGAAGACATCATAAAGTTGGTACTTCCAGGAGCAAGAAAACTCATCAGGACTGGTACTTGTTAGGGCAGGGGTTCTGGATCTTGGATGCAAATAAATGTCATCAATGTAAATTTAAGAAAAAAAAATGCCTAAGCCATATACTACAAAAATATAATTAAATCCAAAACTTTAGAACTAAGACCATGTAATTTCTTTAAAAAAATATATCAGATTATGTACCACAGCCTTTGTGCTTCCATAGTAGTTTGCATAAAATGTTATCCTTATACTAATCACATTTTTTTGTTAATCATTTACATATTTGTGTTTTCACCCAACTTCCCCATTGACAGAGTTTGTATTATCCCTTCAGGTAGCGTGTAGCCAGGACAGGACATATGAATATTTAAAAATAAAGGAATGCTATAGTAAATGCTTTAAAATGCACATGTTTTGAAATAATATGTGGTTTATCTGCTTATCAAAGTCAAGTTTGTGCCTCCTGGGAGAAAATTTCTGAAGATACTTTGCAAACCTCTTTCTCCATTTGTGAAGCTAAAGAACTGTTGTAGCATATTTTAGTTACAATTCAGAAGCATTCTTTTGATCAAACATTAATAAAACTTCTAAGTCAAAACAAACTAAGATTTATCACTTGTCCTCTAGTTGACACTGCCATTATTCTCAATTACTCCTAAGCTCACACACATTATTCACTAAGTGTCCCCAGAGAAGGGAAATGGGGAGGGAGTTCTGCTTTAATAGAACTAATTCTTCCTGAGGTTACATTTCATATACTCAGAATATTTCCTGTGTGGTTATCTCTATCTACAGAATTCCTTGGAAAGGAAACAGCATGTTTTGGTAGGCAATATGTTCAAAAGAATATTGTGTTGGGAAGCCAGCACACACTTCAAATTGCACAGTGCAAGAGTATTGTATTGGTAGGGAACAGAGGCAGGGTTTTTTTTTCACCAGGATACTAGTTGCCATTGCCTTACAGACTAGGAGGTTAATGAGACATCCTGGAAATACCATCCCAAAACTTCTAGGAGTATTGTGTCCTGACCTGTAGTTGTAGGGCACTCTGCCAATATTATTGTTCTTCTAAAACTATACTCATATGCCTATTTTGAATGACTATAATATCATTAGCTTTAACTTTTTTAATGAATTACATGTACTAGGTACTTTTTAAGGTACTGTGGCCATTGGCACATATAATTCTGAGATTATACATACAATTCTGAGAGGTAGCTGTTACTGCCCCAATATTACAGGTGAAGAAGCAAAGGATTCCTCTCTCCTCTTCCCTCCTCCTCCCCATTCTTCTCTTTCTTCATTGGACGTTACAATGTGTATTAGTCTGATAACGCTGCCATAACAAATACTGCAGATTGGATGGCTCACATAAAATAAATTTAATTTCTCACAGTTCTAGAGGCTAAAAGTTAAAGATCCAAGGCGTCAGTAAGTCTGGATTCTCCACAGGCCTCTCTCCTTGACTTGCAGATGTCCATCTTAGCCTTCTCTCTGTGTGAGCACTTCCCTGGTGTCTCTTCCTCTTCTTATGAGGACACTAGTTCTATGAGATTAAATGCCTGCCATTACAACCTCGCTTTATCTTGATGACTTTTTAAAATACTTTTCTTGTCTCATTGTAATTATACTTTTAAAGGCCCTGTCTATCTGTCCCAACATAGTCACATTGGAGGTTAGGATACAACACATGAATTTTTAGGACAAATAATTTAGTATATGATGTAAGTTTTTTGCTTTGTTTTATCCTGTAGTTTTAATTGATTATCTGGTCTTAATTTCCCTTTTTGATTTTTTTTTTTTTTTTATTGAGCAGAAAGACACAACCAGAAAGTAACTTGTGGCACCAATAAATTGAAGCAATAATAGTATTTGGTTGAAAGGTGAGAAACTGATAAGAGCTTTCTGCTTATATGTGATAAGTGGAAGGTGGCAGAAAGAGGTAGAAGCCGAAAGTGATGATGTTGTGGAATGGAGGCAGGGGGAGGGACAAGGTTGTTGAAGAAGACAATTCTGAGCCTGAATCCTAGGACTACTGCTTGCTAGTCATTCAGTCAGGGGCAAGTTATTTTCTGTTTTGTTCATTTTTTTTAATTGATTACACCAATCTGCTTTGAAAGGACACGTCTAAGACACAAAGAACACAGATAATGCACACATTTATATACATTCAAACACAAGAGTACAGACTCAAAATCAAAATCCATCAACTACATTCTTAGAAAACATTGAAGACCACTTAGCCTTTGATGATTCACAGACACAATTCTCACAGCAGATGTATAGGATATTAATTAGTGTGTGTGTGTGTGTGTGTGTGTGTGTGTGTGTGTGTGTGTGTTTCGAAACAGCACTTTCACTTTAGTATTAGTCAGCTTTCCATCACTGTGACAAAATACCCAAGATAAACAATTTCTGAGGAGAAGAATTTTATTTGGGCCCACAGTTTCAGACTACGGGTGTCTGGTCCTCATGACTTGGGCCTGTGGCAAGGCAGGACATTGTGGCAGGAAATGTGTAGGGTAGGGAAGAAGCTGACCACCTTATAGAGGCCAGGAAGCAAAGCAAGATTGAAAAAGAAGGGTCTCCATATCCTCGTTAAGGGCACATCCCCAATAACCTAACTTCCTAAGACTGGGCCCCACCTCTTAAACATTCTACCACCTTCCAATAGTGGCACAGGCTGGTGACCAAGTATTTAATGTACAAGTATTTGGGACCACAAATCTAAACCATAACAACCTTCATAATAAAATAAACATTCTTAAATGTAGAACCTGACTGCTTCTCTACATCTTAGAAGGAGCTCAGTGGAATAAGGGAACTTGGAAGAACAGTCCTTTGCTAACACTAGACTAGCTCCTTGTGAACAAGACCCCTGTCAGTTTTGTAGCTATTGTATCCCTAGAACCTATCACAGTGCCTGACACCTAGATGCAGATCAGAATTTATTAATAACTGGATGAAGACATGCTCTCAAATTACTGTATGTGGCCTTGCAGATGGACATATACATAAAGTATAATTAGGACAAAGACCTTTCCCTATCTTAAAATCAGATGGCTCTCAGAAGTTGTTCAAAGTTGCTCGAGAGTTTACTTCTCAAATAAATCATAACCCAAAGGCTTAAAATAAAGAATGACCAAGAACTCCAGACAAAAAAAATATATTATAACTTCATTCTTCCATATCCCATGATGAATGTTGCTGCAAAGATGCTTCTTAAAATAATCTTAAAAGCCCTTCAGCAGGATTGGAGAAAAAAAAAGTTAGAAAAAATTTCTGATGGATGAATTACCAATTTTCTAGAAATCAGATATGAGGCACAGAATTAGTTCCATAATATCTGCTACTAAACTATATCGGGCTAATATTTCTAACAGAAGGCGTTTATCAGGAACAAGAGACGATTTATATCACTAAGACATTGACCTTGGCAACTATTCTTATATGTAATATAGGAGAACAGATTACAGTTTGCAGGGATGGTTGCCTAGAGCTCAAAACAAAGTGAATTTCTATAGCTAAAAATTGCATGTGGCATTCAGGCGGGGGGGGGGGGATTCGGGGGCTCTGTTGTTAATTGCAATAATTTTACCATGATTTACATAATCTAAAACACACTTATAAGAGCCAAGTGACATTTTTCTGACTTTGATTTTAGTTAATTATTTTTATAGTTGAAATATTTTCATTGTTTCTAATATTACTTTTTGCCCTAGATTCAAAAAAAAGTTGTTGTTGTTTTTTTTTAGTTTCCTCCCTGATGAAGAGCAAGAAAACAAGTGTTCTCCTCCAAATTATTTTACAAGGAAAAAATGATTACCCTGAGCTAGTTAGGAGAGGGTGCAGTTAATGAACTGAACCTGGGCAAGTTACCCCATGTCTGATGAAACTGTGAGTTGAGTGTCACTTTAAACAAGCTAAGTGGAGCTGTCCAAAATTATATCCTAGGAATCAGCTGGGTTCTCACTGAAGCTACCACTGCTGCTACCTGACTAATCCACCTCCACTTTTCATGGTCAATAAATGCATCCTCCATAGCCAGTGCGACCTCTACAGATAAATCCCAGTCTTTTCTTGACATATATAATAGTAATAAAGAAAATTGCTCTCATGTTCTACTTGTCTCCTGTGATGTAGCTAGGTTTTCTATGCCCAGGAAAACTTATGTTTTGAGAGAGAAACTGAGTGAGCCTTTGTCTGTGTCTACAGCCATAGATTCAGGGGTTTGGCCTGGAAATGTGACCAGCAGGATTTCTGGCATTGCCCTCCTAACAACAACTTCTATTTCTGTCCATTTGTTCTCACATTGGTCCTCTATCTACAATATCCAGTAGTATACATCTCTCTCTCTCTCTTTTTTTTTTTTTTTTTTGCAGTTCTGGGGATTGAACTCAGGGGCATTCTACCTCTGAGCTACACCCCCTGTCCTATTTTTAATTCTTTATTTTATTCTTTATTTTTGAAACCCAGTCTCACTAAGTTGCGGAGTGCCTCACTAGGTAGCTGAGGCTGGCCGCGAACCCGGATCCTCTGGTCTCAGCCTCCCGAATGCTGGGATTACAAGCGTGCGCCACCACGCCCGGCTAATTCTTTATTTTGAAACAGGGTCACTAAGTTGCAGAGTGCCTCACTAGGTAGCTGAGGCTGGCTGCGAATCCGGATCCTCCTGTCTCAGCCTCCCAAATGCTGAGATTACAAGCATGTGCCACCACACCCAGTTTTTTTTTTTTCTTTTCTTTTCTTTTTTTTTTTTTTTTGGTACTGGGGATTGAATCTAGGGGCATTCTACCTCCGAGCTACACCTCTGGCCTATTTATTTATTTATTTATTTATTTATTTATTTATTATGATATTGAAGATTAAACCCAGGGGTATTCTAACTCTGAGCTACACCCCCAGACCTATTTTTTATTCTTTATTTGGAAACAGGGTCTCACTAAATTTCCAAGGGTCTTACTAAGTAACTAAGGCTGGCTGTGAATCTGTGATCCCCCTGTCTTAGCCTCTCAAGTACTGAGATTACCAGCATGCACCACCATGCCTGACTAGTATAAGTCTCTGATAAACCTTATTTTCTTTTTCTTTTTAGCTAGCATGGCCCCAAGTAATGGTACCAGGAACAAAGATGTTTCTCCTGAAGCAGATATTCAGACTTCGAAAATTTGAAGGAACTATAAGTTTTACTTAGATGATCTTTGCATTTTTTTGTATTTCTATCTAAATATGAAATATTTATAATATGAAGCCTGGTGGTAAATGTCAACATTTTTAAATTGGTCTATCTCTTAGATATGTATCAACTACAAACTAAAGACAGCTATAGGTGGATAAAATCAATTTGGTGTGGAAGGAAAATTCCATAAGTGGACACTGTGGAGCTAACCAGTCTTACTCCCTCCCTCTCTATGTCTGCCTGTCAGTCACCCTTCACAAGAGTCAACTCAAGGTAGATCAAAGACCTGGAATTCAGGCCAGAGACCTTGAAGCTTCTTGAAGAGGGCATAGGCCCAACACTTCAACACATAGGCACAGGTAAAAACTTTCTCAACAAGACCCCAAAAGCACAAGCAACTCAAAGGAAGATCAATACATGGGATTGCATTGAACTGAAGAGCTTCTGTGCAGAAAAGGAAACTATCAATAGCCTCAACAGAGAGCCACAGAATGGGAGAAAATTTTTTCAGCTACTCTTCTGATAGAGGATTAATATATAGGATATACAGAGAACTCAAGAAACTCACAGCTAAGAAAACAAATAACCCAATCAAAAAATGGGCAAAGGATCTAAATAGCCACCTCACAAAAGAGGAAATACAAATGGCCAATAAATGTATGAGGAGATGTCCAACATCATTAGCAATCAGAAAGATGAAAAGCAAAACTACCTTGAGATTTCATCTAACCCCAATCAGAATGGCAATCATCAAGAACAAATGCTGGCAAGAGTGTGTAGAAGTGGGAACTCTAATACATTGCTGGTGGGAATGCAAATTAGTGCAACCACTTTGGAAAATAATATGGAGGATCCTCAGACGAATGGGAATGAACCTACCATATGATCCAGCAATACCACTTCTGGGTATCTACCCAAAAGAATGGAAACCAAACTATCAGACCAATGCATGTGTATCTATGTTTATAGCTACACAATTTACAATTGCCAAACTATGGAACCAGCCCAAATGTCTATCAGCAGAATAATGGATTACAAAACTATGAGATATGTACACAATGGAATTTTACTCAGATATAAAGAAGAAAAAAATCATGTTATTTGCAGGGAAGTGGATGGAACTGGAAAACATTGTGTTAAGTGAAATTAGTCAGTCACAAAAGTAAAAAATCATATGCTCTCCCTAATATGTAGAAGCTAGGGAGAAAAGGGGATATAAGAAGGATTCCAGATGAAGAAGGAGAAACCTTAGATGAGCAAAAAATTTGACTTAACAGGTGATGGAGGGAGGGGAGACACCTTAATGCACATGACATACTTTCATGAACATATCAAAGTCAATCACTAAACTGAACTTGAGAAGGAGGGAGGGCGAGGTAGTGGGGTGGGAACTGGGGAAGGGTTAAATGAGAAATGTGTGCATATTTGCCTTTTTCAGCTTGTACCTAACTAAGATGTATGATTACAGTGCACCAATTTAAAAAATAAAATAAAATAGAAATAAAGAGTAGCCACCATTCCAGCATATACTTTTAATCCCAGTACTTGGGAGGCTGAGACAGGAGGATCACGGGTTCAAGGACAGCCTCAGCAAGTAGTGAGATTCTCTTCAACTTAAGGAGACCCTATCCAAAAATAAAAATAAAATAGGGCCCAAGGTGTAGCTCGGAAGTTGAATGGCCCTGGGTTACATTCCTAGTACCAATTAAAAAAAGGAAAAAAAAAAAAAGAGTAGCCGCCATTCTATTTTATGCTTCTATGAGTTGGACTTGTTTAGATTCCATCTATAAATGAGGTAATGCAGTAATTATTTTTCTGTGGTTGGCTTGTTTCACTTAATATAATTCTTAAAGGAATTTTCCAGGGTTGTTTTCTAATGAATATTATAAGAACATATTCACAGCTCTGCATTTTTCAATTATTGAATGTTACATTTTGGTTGCAATGATAATATTGTCATTCAATTAAATGTGATCTTCAATTTGATTTTGTATCTCTTTTAATGTTTGAATTATTCAGGTAGATATTCCTTAATTTATAAACTTTTGACAATTTTGTTACTGCTTTCTTAATTTCAAAATATTGAGAGAATCTACTTTTTATTATTTCAGCTGCATGACAATTGTTGAAACTTGGAGAAGGTTTTAACCTAATCTAGTTTGTTAAAAATCCTATGTACACTTGAAAACAATTTGTATTCTGAAATTCTTTGACTTAGTGCTAGTCAAATTAGTCTATGTATGCCAAGTCTGTTGATTTTTATTTTATCCAGTTTTTCTATATTTTACTGATTGTTTTGACTATTGGTTTCATCATGTACTGAAAGAGCTCAATTCTACCAGAATCATGGATCTGCCTATTTTTCTATTTATTTCTGTATAGTTTTTCTGTACATATTTTAGGCTAAATTAGTAGATATATATTATAGATATATATAACCATTATATATACATATATATTATGTATCTATATAACTGTTATATATACATACATATTATGTATATATATATATAACCATTATATATCCATATATATATATATATATATATATATATATATTTAGGATCATTTTATTTTTCAGGTGAATGAACTTTTTAATCATTGTAAAATTATTACTCTTTATCTTTAATAAATATTGTCTTGAAGTCTGTACTCTGTTATAAAATTTCCTCCAGGTGCTTTCTTTTGGTTAGCGTTTGTATTATATGTCTATTCAAATTCCTTTTTTTCAACTTTATATTTAAGGCAGGTCTAATGTAAATAGTATATACAGGAGCTTTCTTATACAAATCTGATTGTCATTAAGGGTTGGATAATGGTCCCAAAAAGATATGTCCAAAATTAATTTTCACTATTTATGCATGTGAATTTATTTTGAAAAAAGGTCTTTTCAAGTGTAAATAAATTAAACATATGTACAAAGATGATTTGAATTATCCAGGTGAGCCTTAAGTCTAACAATATACTTAAGATAGAAGGGTAGAAAACATGGGGAAAAGAGGAATCTATGCAAAGTTGGAGGCTACCAAGCAGGTAGGCTAGCAATCCTAGAGATTCCAGATCATCTCAATCTAACTAAAATCAAGATGACCTAAGGATGGGCTTTATCTAATGTAGGGACTTGCCTGTTTCCTCTACACCTTTCTCCTTGGATGAATCTTCACTGTGGTCACAGCCAAAACTTCAAGATATTTAATAGGGATTTTTCCATTTGGTGCTCCACTTTCCTCATGAAAGTATCAGAAGTTTTATGCAGCTTTGCAGCCACGGATATAAGAAACGGAGCTCAGTAGCCCCAAATCCCTAACATCATCATATTTTCTTCCAGCTCCTCACTTAACAGGTCTTCATTATATTAGGATTCTCATTCTCATTCATCCTCTCTCTCTCTCTCTCTCTCTCTCTCTCTCTCTCTCTCTCTCTCTCTCTCTCTCTCTCTCTCTCTCCATCTATTTCCAACTTTCATCACAGAAAGATTCATAAAAGAGTTGAGCCAACATTTTTTGTTCTACTGCTTTATGCCGACTAGAACATAGGCATGGTTTCCCTCATTCCAGAAACCATCTTGAATCATGAAGCACATTAATGAAGCACACAAGAATGTGACATGAAGGGAAGAAAGGAAGAATAGAAGAAGACTGAGTTTCCAATGGATATGAGCAATCTGTTCTACTGACTCTTTACTTCCTTCATCTTAAAGCTATTGATGTTTCAATACTTTTATGAATAGCTACATAAAACATATGCCTGGCTACATTTTCACAGAACTATTAATTATGAAAAAAAATATGTGATTATATTCTGGGATAAACAGACGTTTGTACATGAGCCAAGCAACTGAACTGCAATTTATAATACTGAAACTTGGGACATACCTTCTCAAAAAAATACCCAGCCATGTATAAGCGATCTTATAGAAACTAACATATTAATTGTTTGGAAGAATGCTTATATAAAATCAGGATGATGATGATGATGATGATGATGATGATGATTATATTTCATCTAGTGTATTACTTGCTATTTCTTCTTCTAATATTTATATCCATGTCTTTACTGTCTTCATCCATTTTCTGTCATATTAGGTTTGCTTAGGGATCTATAAATATTCCTTCTGCTAATGATATGAGTTATGGGACAGCTAACAGTTTACATTATTTACAGTCTCTGCTCTTTAGACTAAAACAGGAAACCATCAACTGCAGTGATTTACTTAGCTGCAGTACACAAAGTACTCTAGCTCTATTAAGGAAGAAAAACTGCTATGATTATTTGATGACATATACAATGCCCATTATGAGCTATTTATTGATATATGCATACTTTAGATCTGCTGCTTCTAGTACAGGTGAGAACAACTCAGTTTTCAATCAAACTTAATTTCCAATGCTAGTATATTGAGAAAATATGAACTTTTCTCATCAGATTTATTGGATGGCTCCATTTTTTCCAGATCTAATATTGACATATAATCTATATTTATGCCAAGGTGTTATATTTATAGTTGTAATTACAAAGCCTTACTTCCCACATGCCAATCTCCAAGAACAAGAATATAGCAGGAAAAAAAAGATATGTTGAAAGTAAGTGATTTATGTATCATTTTTGGAATCACACTTTGGAACACTCAGTAAACTGAGTACAGCTTTGTAGTAGTCTGTCTCCTGTGTCCTCAGAGAAGGAAAGTCCAGATACAAGCAATAAAACATCTAACTTCTCTGAATGCCTGCTACTATGATTTGAGGAGGATTCATTCCCAAGAAAAGTCATGCTGAGGTTGGTTGTTAGTGTAACTGTTAGGAAGTGTCATGGCCTTTAAGAAGAATTCATGATTTTCTTATAGGAACAAGTACTTGCTCTTGTTGGTCTGGATTGGTCATTGCAAGAATGCCTTGTAATAAAGTGAGTCTGCCCCCACCCTTGATTTTCCTCACTCACATGCTTTCTACTTGTTCTGCCTGCTACCCTGGCATGTTTCCTCTGTGTGATATCACCTGCCAGGTGGTGACACAGCAGGAGGTCCTCACCAGGTGTAGCCACTGATCTAGACACTTTAGCTCTCCCAAACATGGGTGAAAATAAATCTTTCTCCTTTATATAGTATCCAATCTCACATTTTGTTTTGTTTTGCAGTACAGGGGATTAAACCCAGGGGCATTCTAAATCCAAACTACACTCCCAGTCCTATTTTTTATTCTTTATTTTGAAACAGGGTCTCACTAAATTACAGGGGTCCTCACTAAATAGTTGAGACTGTGAACCTGGATCCTCTGGTCTCAGCCTCCCAAATACTGAGATTACAAGTGTGCACCAGCATGCTGGGGTTCAATCTCACATATTTTGTGACAAAACATACTAAAATACCATGCATTCATATAGAGTCATTGAATGAATAAGTGATAAAATGGAATGAGATGGTAGAGCAAAATGTCTCCAACATCCATCCATGATTGCTAGTATGTATATGTGTATGTGTGTGTGTGTGTGTGTGTGTGTGTTTGTTTGTTTGTTTACTTATTGTGTTTGTGTATGTGTGTGGTATTGAGGATTAAACCCAAGGCTATTCCATCTCTGAGCTACATACCCAGCTCTGTTGTATTTTTTAATTTTGTAACAGGGTCTCACTAAGTTGCTAAGGCTGGCCTTGAACTTGTAATACCCCTGTCTCAGTCTCCCAAGTATTGAGATTAGAGGTGTTAGCCACTGCACCTGGCTGATTGCTGCGATTTCCAGGGAAACTTTATCAGAGAATACAATTCTCCAACTCTATACATCCTTAATTTTGATATTAGTGAAAATTACATTCTCTGTACATGTTAAATAACACCTAGAAAAATTCAGAAGTAGTCAGGACCTGGTTTGATAGTCACATAGGCACTGGAATTCCTGAGAACTCTATCCCTCTTCCAGATATGGGTTCGAAATATTCTGCCTTCAAAAAAATATTCATCAGGAAAATCTGTGCAACTTTGCAGGATAATACCCCAAAATTAACAAGATAATTTCCCTGGATCCCCAGGAAATGTGAAATTAGAACTGCTTAAAAATGTTATTTGTTTTTGTTTCAATTTGGTTTTGTGGTACTGGAAATTGAATGCAGAGGAAGGGGATTCCTACCACAATCCTACATCCCCAGACCTTTTTTTTGTTGTTGTTTTTTGTTTTGTTTTGTTTTGCGGTACTGGGGATTGAACTCAGGGGCATTCTACCTCCGAGCTATACCCCCAGCCCTATTTTTTTATTCTTTATTTTGAAACAGGGTCTCACTAAGTTGCGGAGTGCCTCACTAGGAAGCTGAGGCTGCCCGAGAACTCGGATCCTCTGGTCTCAGCCTCCCAAATGCTGGGATTACAAGTGTGCGCCACCATGCCCAGCTCCCAGACCTTTTTAATTTTTATTTATTTTTGAAATTTTATATTACTTTGAAACAGGATCTCCCTAAGTTGCTGAGATTATCACTAAATTACCAAGGCTGGTCTCAAATTTGCAATGCTTCTGTCTCAAGTACTGAAATTATAGGTGTGCACTACTAAACCTGGCTTTTTATTGTTGCTTTTATACTACTATATCTTCCTTGATACCTACTAACTGTGTGAATTAAAATAAATTTTTAAGTTTTTAGCTTAATTATCTTTCTGTAAAATATAAGATGATAATAATCCAGTGATAAGTTAAATGACATGTATCATTTATTTAACACAGATTCTGAAGGAAAGTAAAATCTCAGTGTTAATGACCACTGTCTTTATCACTATCATTCTAAGTATTATCAGCCATCAGCAGTACTATTATCTGTCTCTAATTTATCTATATCTATATTTTCTATCATTTATCTATATTTTCTATCATCTGTTTATATAAATATTTTCTATAATCATCTATCTACCTATCATCATGCTCATTACTGATCCTCAGCCTTGACTCTAGTTGTATACAGATGATTTGCAGTTGTGGAGTGCTTGTTGCCTCAGCAACACCATCCTGACTTGTTTCTCCTGACCAGGTGTTAAAGGCCTATTCACCCTGGATATATTAAGTGAATGAAATAAACTCTGCTATGCCGATGACAAGTAGTGAGGCCATGAATGGTCATGAGATGAAGGTAGGCATGCATGTTTAAAGAAAACCTTTAGATAAAACACATTTAACAGAGTAGATATTAGCCTTAAAAGATTCATGGATCAGACAACACTCAAAACCATAAGGAATCACAGAACTCCACTTTAGCAGCAGAATCTGCAGGCTTTTATGGGCTGAAGATAGAAGCAAAGGAAGGAAACTACTTGATTGGCTATGGCTAGGTGCTTGCTTTATCTGTGTATGTTAGTTATATAACTAATGGCTACTTGTCTGTGCCTGGTTATAGCTTGATTTAATTTGTTAAA